>WHYT01016902.1:388474-432311 GCA_009806455.1 Tetrax tetrax
TAGGGCAGATCTCAGAGCTGGCAGAGCAGGATGTTGCTGCATGAGAACGCCAGGCTTCTCCTCACCCGCATCCCATGGTGGGGTTTTTAACGGCAGGAACAAATAACGCTTTCTCTGTGAACCCACACGTTTCTCCTTCCGTGCGCCCGAGGGGAGGTTACACTCATGGCGCTGAGAAAAGAGCCTGGTCAATCTCTAGCAGCAGCACCGAGGCACGGAGAGCCCGCTCTACCCACTCAAACGTTTATATCACGTCGTGTCCGTCACGCAAAAGCTTCGGCACAATCCAGCCCCCACCGCTGTCAGCGCTCAGCTCCCCGACCCCTTTGGGCTTCAGCTTAGGACCTTCCAGAAGATTTTCATAGGCACGGGGGAGTCTGAGATCCCTGCTCCCCTCACAAGCTCTTCCGCATCCCTGGAGCTGGCTGGGGTCCATTCCACAAGCAGTATTATTATTTTTTAATGTTTTATATTTAACGTAACAAGAAAACAGATTTTGCTCCTCCCTATCTGCCTGTACGCACCCCGCGCCTCGCCATGTCTTCCACATCATGCATCTCCTCGGCCGTTTCCCGTAAGATGCGATCCCAACGCGCTTCCTCCGGCCCCATCCCTTCTTCCTCCCCCTGTCCTTGCCACGGGTTGTCACTGGGGTCGGTCCTCTACCTGGCCGCCCAGACTATGCAAAGTTTCACCACCTGTTGTTTAATTCAGGCTTTGTAGATGGCTTCTGGCCATATCCATCGGCTCCGTCTTAGCTGAGCCTCCCTCTTTTACCCCAACTTTGCGGGCACAAGTAGGTGGCCAAGAGCTGCACACCGCGGCCTTTCTGTCTCCCTGGGGCCTGGGAACACGTACCGCGCTGAGAAACGAGGGGGTCCAGGGCACTTCTGCTCCCCACTGAAACAAAACCCCAAACTTTAGACCAAATCTAACGCTCCCGAGGCCTTGTCTACATGGAGAACCTGCTGCACGCCGGAAGAACGTCTGTAGCGTGGTGACTCACCTCTTCTCCGGGGTACGCGCGGGGCTGGCGCAGGGCGGGGGTCCGCTGTAAATCCATGCCACAGTTGCTCCGTAGCAACTGATGGGCAAAGCCCTGGGCACGGCTGTCACAATTCCCTTGTCACCCGTTGGATGGCTCCTCTTTAAGGTGTTTTCTTTCACCAGACGTTATTTGAATCCAGGGGCTAAGGAAGCCAAATCCCCTGGACACGCCGTTAACATTTTTCTCCACATTAAAAGCGATTTCTGGGACTCAGAGCAATCGCACATCACTACGGCACTTTCTCAAGCTCTGTTCCCATCCACTCCTTTGCCAGTGCTTTCTTACAAACTATTGGCTTCTAAAATGGACCAAATTTGCAACTTTTCTCTTGCAATTCATTTTCTGTGAGCTTCAGCGAACAGGGGCTGCTGAGCGCTGCGGGGTGTGAGCTCCCACCCGCAGTCACTGCCAGGGTGCCCCAAGCCCATCAGAAACCCTCCCGTGGAGATTCAACCTCTCATCTTATGGCTGATGACATCCCATCGAATCCTCCAAACGTTTCCTTCCTTAACACTTGAACCCAAAAGCTGCTTGCTGGGAAACACACATCATTTTTTCCAAGAGACGGAAGGGCAGCACTGCCTGTCCCTGCATCTTCTGCCCCGGGCCCTTTGAGCTGCTGGAATTCAGCTTTTGGTAAGAGCTGAGCAAGCTCCTCCTTAGGCAGGAAGAGCCAATGTTCAGGGAAAGCTGCCGCAAGGAGGTAGAGCACCTGAGAGCCCTGAGTATTTATTAAGGAAGAATTTAAATGCTCTGTTATCGTTATGTAAAGCCTTTCATCTAAAGCGCTGCGCCGCGTTTAAAGGATTACACCCTGCCGCCCCCCGCGAGGTGGTTAGCGTTACGCCCCTCTGATTGCTCGGATGGCAAAGTTCCTTAAATTCCCCTGCGCCGTACAGCTCCAAGAAGAAACCTGTTTACCTTTCTTCTCCTTCATAGAACCATGTATGAGTACAGGGTTCTTCTCCATCTGATTTTTCCAGAGGCAAACACACAGCGCACTGCAAAACGGATGGGGATAGCTGCAGTCGTAGCAACAAGGGGGCTTTGGGAGGCAGCCCCAGCGGTCCTTGCCCGGAGAAGTCCCAGGCTGGTGAAACGCAGAGCAGCAGAGGTACCAGGATTCATCTGGATGCAGGAGAAGGCAGAAGATTTCCCAAAAAATCCTCATGGTGATGATTCGCTGCATGCACCCGAACATGGTTTGTGCCTTCTGTCTTCGCCTGCATCTTCAAGCTGCTGAGGCGATTGCTTCTCGTCTCACTGTTAAGTATAACAAAAAAAAAAAAAAAAAAAAAGAAAAACTAAGACACTTAAATTCCTTTCATTTTTAATCTTCTTTCTGATTAGATGCAATTGCACTGCTCTGCCCTCTTGAATGCAGCTTCTTGGTTCTTATCCTGCATGTAAATCCAGGGGAAAGCCTCTACGGTTACTCCTGACAAAATATTTTTTCTCCTTGTAACCTGGCTCTCCAGAGCCAGAGAAATAAACTCCCCAGGGCTCTCTGGAAAGTCTCTTCCTCCTGTTCTCTCCCAGCTTCCCTATCCTTTTGGCAGCCTGATATTTTTGCAAAGGTCTGGCCACTGGATCTTTGCTCTCCACATCCCATAGGGTTTTGTTCCAGCCCAGCTGCCTTTTTGGCTCTTTCAGTGCATTAGCTGGTGTGTGCAAAGAAAGAAGTCATTGATCCCCCGACCTTTGATGCATGCCTCGCCTGCGAGGAGATAAACCATGGCAGAACTTCATCCTGAGGCCTCCAGCAGGCACGGTTCCTCCTTCGCTCTACACCTGGGGAACAAGAGCATCCCTTGTGATTTTTTTCCTGACTTAGTGTTCACCTAAGTGCATCTTGCTTTCCACATCCAGCCACAACAGCTCCTCTCCTTGGCTTTGTTTTTAGCACACAGGAGGGAGATTGCAAAAACTGTCATGAAAAAAAAAGTCTTTTCCTCCCCATCCCCACAAGCAAGCCCCATTACTTATGTCACAGCTCCTTGCCACCTGCTGCAAGATCCTCAGGATCTGGCCAACTTTTACCCCCTAGTGAAGCAGGGAATAGGGAAGAGGCGAGAGATCCAAGCAACGCGGTGGCAACCCAGCCTTACCTGACAGCGGAGTGGAGCTGGTAGGAGGATAACTCGCTGAAGAGATGGAGAAGGTGGGAAACGTCTCTAAATGTAAGCCGAAGTAGGAGTTACGATCGACAAGTGTGAGGTCCTGGTGGGATATAAATACACAGTTTGTGCTGCGGGGGGAAGAGTCTCTGAGCCGAGCGCGTGGCCGATGGCACCTCTCTGGCGTTGGTGCCCCTGGGCTGAAGGTTTGGGGAGAGCCAGGCTCTGCGGGGTGGCAGGGGAGAGCCCTTGCTGGGTTCAGCAGTGCTGGATGGGTTTGCTTTTTCTGGTCAGTTCTGTTCCAGTTTACCCCTCTCTGCCTCTCTTTGCCAGTTTGACATGCTCTCCCCTCAGCACTTCTACCCCAGTCCCTCGCAGGCTGCTCCCTCCCAACCGCTGCCCTTTTTTAACCCAGGACAGATCTGGTTGGCGATGAGACGCCATCGCCGGGCTGCGCTGAAAGGCGCCGGGGGACAGGGAACGCGCTCCTCTACGGCCCCGGCCAAGGGTGGCTGCACGCTCCAGCACGTACCCCTGATCTTCCAAATACAGACTTCTCCACGTAGACAAGGGGAGCAGATCCCACCTTTCAGATACAACTACAGCTCTGTTTCCATTCGGTCTGAGTCCGGGGAGCGGCTGCAGAAACGCACCCGCTGGGCTGGTCCCGTGACTTCATTTATTTATTTTTTGCGGATACCCCAGCTTTGCCCTGTCGCTTCATTACTTACCGCAGGACCGCAGCCAGGGCCGCACCGCCAGGCTGAAACCATTTCAGATTTAAGGGCGATTTTCTTTCAGCATACATCCTTTAATTTTGGCAAAGACAGATTTGGACTGAAGACTCCCATACCTGGGCACAAGCCAAGGGGGCGGTGGGGGAAAGCAGCCTTTTCAAAGTGGGAATATTTGCAAAGCATTCGCTGACACCAGTAGGTAGCAAAATTGAAACCTATAAATACCCACCCAGGATGAGAAACACGAGAGAGGGAACGCGTGCGAGATTCACCAAGGCAACCCTGGTGCCGCTTTGGAGCGGCTGCCCGTGTCCGCTGGTGCCCAGGAGATGAACCTTCGCCTGGAATGGCAGGGTCTGTCCCCCCCACCGCCCCCACCACCGTCCGTGCACCAGGTCCTCCAGGTCCTCCTCTTCCGAAGCCCAACTGGGAGAGCCGCGTCTCACCCCCAGCATGAACACATCTGGAATTGCAGCTGGGCGCTTCTCTTTGCTGATAAATGTTTTTTTTTTTCCTGCAGGATGATATGGTATATCTTATATACTTTCTTTGTATTTCTTGGCATGAGAAAAAAAAATTAAAATGTAACATGCATGGTCAAAGCTGGACTTGTTTCTTCTGTTTAAATGAGAGAAAAAAATCCAAAATGTTTGTTTAGCTATTGCTTCCCGCTCCAAGAGTGGGCAGATCAGCCAGTCTGTGGGGTGCAGTGGGTTGCGTACAAATACGTATATGCAAAAACAGCGCAGAGAAAGGTGCAGGCAGATCAGCCCTGTCCTGCGCAGACAAGGGGCACCAGGTCTCCTCCCGGCCCTGCCCCGGGGAACGCCTGCCCACGGGAGCAGGATAAATCCTCCTGGCTCGCGATGCGCAAGGATGGGACGGGGAGCAGCCGCTGGGAGCTGCTGCTCTTGGCTGGCCCTGCCACCACGGGTCAATAGAACGGTGCACAACGAAGTCTGGGAGAACAAACTCCAAATCTGCTCAAAAAACCAGAATTATTGATCAAAACCATAGATTTCAAGAATGCACAGCGACAAATATCTGCTCAAAAAAGCCTCAATGCCAGCAGCTCTGAGGAAACGAGTCCTTTCAAAAGTTTCTTAAGCCAAAGGTTGAAGATTCAGCCGTTACTGAAAACATTGGCTTCAGCCTTTTCCCAGGAGGAGTTTTTCCAACCAGACTGGAAAACAGCCGACCATCGATGCACCTTGGGTCATCACTACCAGGGTTTGTTTCCGTGTAACGGCACACCGGTCAGTCGAGGCTACCGATCCACACCGAAGATCGGCCGCACAACTGCCGCGATGGGCTGAACCCCTGCGCCCACCTCTGCCCGCCTGCACCCTTGGCATCCTCCGGGAATGAATGGTGATGCAGCTTACAGCCGAGCCCAGCCCGGAGAGGAGACGTGCCAAGCCGGAGATGAATTAGCTGTCTGACACGGCGCTCTCCTCCGCAGCAATGCTCCAGGCTTCGGGGCAGGACTCACCGGAGGTACCACAGTCCCACAGCTTCCTGAGGACGACTCCGTCCCTCTCCCAGCGAAGCAGCACGCACGAAGCGCACACATGGGGAGCAGGTGCCACCACCGCGGCTTCACGGCCCCAGAGCCGATATCAGACACACATCCGCTTTCATCCATGTCTACAATGGAAAAATATAAACATAAATTCTCTGCGACGTCGGCAGCCCGCAGCGTGATTCAGCAACAAACGAAGGTAACGGCCTTGTCTAGAGCACGTCCTGCCGATGAGGTTCCCTCCAGGGCCAGGGCGGGTCACTGCACCAGGCCGGTGTTACACCCCCCCGCTGCCTCCGCTTGCCTGGGAGCACAGGCGCGGGATCGCAGGGGAGGGCCAAGAGCCACCTTTATCTGCCAGGATGAGAAGCTAAACGCAGGTGTTCAGAGAATTCAGCGTCACTTGCTTCCCACTATTCAGCAAAGGGACTTGCAGCTGTGGTTGGTGGCACTCACACGTAACAAAGGACTGGGATGGAGTGGTCCTGATGGGGAGAGCTTTTGAGGAACAGATGCAGTTTGCACCTCAGCACGCGATGTCTGAGGTTGCATCAACCCACCTTTGGCCGTCCTTGTCTATCGCTGAAAGAATTCAGCAGGTAAGAAGGCTGAGCAGCAGAGAACAACGGCTTTGTCCTGGAGGAGGAGAGTTTTTCTCGCATCAAAGAGCCCCGCGCCACCAGCGATGTCCCTTCGGTGGCGAGACGTCCCTGGGAGAGTCCCGACCGTGCCACCAAAGCAGCTGGGCGGATGCAAGATCCGGACTTCGACGAGTGAAGCTGACAGCCTCTGCTCTGCTGTTTGCTTAAAGCGAGGGGAGTGCCGGGCGCTTTCGCCTCTTGGTTTATTGATGTGCTGCTCCGACGGGCTCATGTATAATAGATACGCACAGGAACAGCAAGAGGTTTACATCCCATTTCCATGTTGCATATGTTTTCTGCTAAACACTATAGGCTCTCTGCTCACCTCTTAATGTTTGTCTTCGCTGATGAATTTCCAGGAGCTTTGGGGTTCAAATGAAGGACAAAAAGTTGGCCACCAGTTCTTCAACTGGTTTCCATGACTTTGCTCCGGACAGGAGCTTTGAATTAAAAGCACAGGGAAAACATTTCCACTTTCTTTCTCATTCCTAACACCGGCTGCTTGCGGGAGGGCCAGCAGCTAAGGGTTTCCTTGGGCACCCTCAAAGCTGCTCACAGCCTCTTGGCAAGTCGTACGTGAGGCGATGGAGCCGGAGCCCCGGGCTGGCACAGCCGCACGGGCAGCAGCATCGAGCGGTCGCACCGGGAGAGCTCGGGGCCGCAGGACTGCGGCAGCAAGGCCTCGTGATGGACACGCAAACACGCCTGGTCTGGTACAGCTCACTCTGGTCTGCCAGGACAAGAGGGGCTTGCGGCCCAGTGCTGGGCCAAAAATAGAATAGATCGCACCCCAGCCTTCTCCCTACTCACAGAACAGGTTATTAGAGATAGAAAAAAAGACAAAATGAGGGTGTGTGGTGGATGTGTCCAAAATTTGAAGTTCACCAAACACACTCTTGGTAGGCTGCAGTAAAAAAGCAGAGGAAAACAGAATTTCACTTTGTGAGGGTGCTGAAAGCCTCCACCTTCCTATTTTCCTACCCAGAACCAGCCTTCCCCTTTTTTGCAGCACGACGCTGCGCGTTGTCTCCAGTTCACAGCCATCACCGCTCCCCTGCGAACACAGTCAGAGCGACACAGCCACGGCCCCCACATCCACGTAGCGAGACCCTTAACCAGGGGTCTAGCTGATCCCATGTGGCACAAGGCAGACGTTTTATCACATCTCAAACCTATTTTTTTAATCAGACATATTCGATAAGCTTTGTAGAAGGATGGGTGGTGAGGATCGCTGTGATTGGAAAGAGGAGAGCCTGGCTTGCACACGCAGGTGTGAGTTGCACCGACAGATGAGGGCACTGCTCTAGATCAGGACCTTTCCTCGATGGTGGTTACTGCTGGATCCTTCAGAAAATGAAAACTCCCATCCTGCAATCTCTAGATTACCTAACATAGAGTAATGAGGATTTCTCCATGAGCTAAGCTACCTAGTTAAAAAAGAAAACGAAAAAAAGAAGACCGATGGTCCTCATTGTTTCCAGCTTAGCTGTAAGGTGAGATGCTATTCTTGCTCAAGAGCTGCCGAATGCTTCGGAAGCTTGCAAAGTTGTTTGCTTTAATAGCACACAGCGTGAAACAAAGCAAAGACGGGAAGCCTTCCCAGCGAAACGCCTCCTTCTGCTGAGCTCGCTGCATCTCGCTGCCTCTTGGAAGTGTTTAATTATAGGCTGCAGATCCTAAAGCGTTTTCTTCCCATTATTTGGTCTCAGGTCCAATTTCAGAAAACCTGTATTTTATACTCCTTCCCAGAAAGGATCGATGCAAACGGATCACTTCGTCATTTCCAGTTGGGGAGCAAAACAAAGCAGCCCCTCTCACCAGTTCTGGTGAGAGGAATTCATTACCGGTCTGAGAGAACTGGCCCAGGTACGCAGCAAACTGTAATAAAATTAAAGGAATGTTGGTTAGGCCTGGGATCCTTAAAGCTCTGAAATGATGCTCTATTTTTACCTTGATTTTTGATTACAAAACCTCCAGCGGATATAAGCTGAAGCTTCCCAAAAATGAGCTAATAGCTGGAACGGGCTCTTCCTCCCCTGCCCAGGCGCTGGCTCGCCTCAGCCTCTCCTGCCGCGAGCTCCCAGCCCACGGCCAGGCCAGCGCTCGCCTCCCAAGGGCGACAGCGGCACCACGCTCGCAGAAGGGGCGCGGCTGCTCGGTTAAGGAACGTCTCCTGAGGAGGAGTCCGCTCCCCTGGGACGTCGCTGTGTCTGCGGTCAGACCCGAGGAGGCTGCCGGTGGCGCAGGACGGCCAACGCTTGCCTGTCTGAGATGGCAAAGCGTGCAGCGACGCTCAGCTAACAGACACAGCCGCCTCCAGGAGCCTCAGATTTCCAGAGGCCAAACAGATACATGTACCTGAACACATGAAAAAGATCCGAATACCAAAATCCCCACGGCAGCATCCCTCTTCCTTTCCCCCTCCCGCGGCACCACTCAAGCTGAGGTATCCCTGAGGTACGACAAGAATTGATCATCCCCCCAAATATTTGTTGGTTTTCTTTTAAAAACACTTCATCTAAGTCCAAGCGTAGGCTGGAAAATTATTCACATTTCCTGAAATGCGTGGAAACGCGGGAAGAGCTGGCCGGCAAACCCCGCAGCCCCGCTGTAAGGTACAGCTACGACCTGAAAGCACAGGTGCTGCCCAGATACTGAGACTTATTTATTCCGAGGGGGCATTCGGAGCCCAGGAACGGTCGCCGCTGCAGGTCCAGTGCACTCCCTCTTCGTAAGCTCCATTTCTTTACATAAGCAGTGCACGCTTTTACAGACCTGACTCACAACCCTCCCCACCTCGGTAATATTTTAAAGTAAATTTAGCACTGGTGATACATGCCTGACCTAGAGGGAACTCCATTTATAGCACAGCAGGGAAATATCCACGTATCCTCCATTCCGGGCTTGGCCCCTCCGCTCTGGAGCTCCTCCGGCGCCGAGGAGGACAGGCTGCCGAAAGCCGAGCGCGGGTGCAGCCGCGCTGCGAGGTGGTGGACGCCCGCGGGATCTCCCCTTGCTCAGCACCGCCACGCAGGTACCCACCCCACCGGTGACCAGGTACTCGTGTGGTCCAGTTACTTCTTAACATAATAAATGATCATTTGTGCATTAACACCTGGACCTGCCAGGACACCCCATCAGCACTTCATCAGCTGCTCACGATTTCGTGTTACACCTGCAACATCCCTGAGCAACGCACAGGGTTTTAAGAAAAGGCTCCCTTAAAAAAATCTGATGTTTCAGCAGCGTTTCACCCTGAAAGCAGCCGGCTCAGCACAGCCCTGAAGTCAGATGGATCTGCAGCAGATGACACACAGGCCAGCAAACATCTTCAGAAAGCTTCCACTGGAGAGCAAGCAGCTCCGTGGGGCTTTGCAACCTGCAGGGAGCTTCTAGCTCTTCTCAGTGCACCTTCAGAAAGGCAACAGATGATGAATATTGTCCATGCTTCCAAGAACTTTGCATAGGGACGGACGGGTACGGGCAGGGAAGATAGGAAAAGAAACAAAACAACATCTGAAGGGAGGGAAGCCCACCTGCTCCCAGCGCTTGTGGCCGAGCGCACTGTGCTGGTGCACCAAAGTGGCTGCCAGCGGGTTTTCGCTGGAGCTCTGGTGCGGTTTTGATCGATAAGCTCCACATCACCCTGGAACAGCCTTTCTGGACTTCAAAGGAATAGTAGATTTTTTAAAAGAAACAACAAATCTGAGACAAAAAAAAAATCAGTGCGTTTGAAACATCTGGTTGAACCCAGACACCCAGGAAGGAAGGGAGGAGGATGTGATGGGCAGCACAGAGAGCAAAGAAAGGCAAAGCCCCACAAGATGCCAGATCTAAATGGCCACGGCCACAGAAGTCCTCTCAAAATCCCACCACTGACCAACAGAGGTTTCACAGGGCGTGAAACCAGAAAATCATCCACAAGAAGAGAACTGCAAATGCTGTTCCAAAGGCAGACGAACTTTGATTACGGCCAGACCCCTCCTGCCTCGCTAGCGGCGCTATCAAAACTGGGTTAGCAAAGCCTCAGGGTCCCGTTAAGAACGAAGAGCCAGGAGGGCTGCGGCAACAGGGAAAGCCCAAGCAGGGGCTGAGCAGCAGCACACACGCCGGTGACGGTCTCAGAGAGCGTGCAGAGGAGGGGGAAGATGCAGGCAGCAGAAGGCTCCCAGTGTTTAATGAGCACATCCCAGCGGCAGCACAGCTGGTGCACCCGAACACCCCGATTTGGATAAAGGCCGTCATTCAGGAAACGTAAATACCTGTGGTAAACATTGAGATTTTTTTGTGAAAACATTCAAAAAGCAAGTCCACACAGCAGGACACCTCCCACGCTCAGTGAAATGGGGAAAACAAAGACACTCCTGTCTCTCCCTCTGAATTTCTAATGGAGCGCTGGGCTCGCTTTCAGCAGGAAATCTGTCTGTGGAATTGCACCGGGACTACGGGAGCAGAGCGCAGCTCATCCATAATGCAGGAACAGCCACTGCGCCGGAGCGCGTCAGGAAGGACAGCGGTTCTCCATATGAATGGCATTCTGGGAGGCGGATGGTTAAAAATATGTATCTTACGCCTCTGCCACTATAAATTATTGACTGTACAGGGAGCTGGAAAAAAGGATTCAGCCCCATTAATAATTTATTTTCTAATCCAAAAGAAGATGGAATTTTACGCACCACTTATTACCAGTGTTGCAAACTGGAAAAACCAACTGCCCTTCCCACTATCTGAAACCAGAATTGCCTTTCCATTTTCGAAACGTTTTTTGAAGTTTCTTCTCTAACTTAAAACATTCAGTCAAAACCTTCCCTTGAGAAAGCAGTGGTCACTCCTGAATATTTAGCAGGCACATGAAGGATACAGAAACCCATCACTACTTTAACGCGGCACTAGAGACACAGCACAACAGCTCTGAAATGAAGAGAACTCCCTCTCCTCACTCCCAGCCTCATGCAAATAGACAGGTATCACACTGCCAGGCTGATTTTCTTGTTGACAAACTAAATTTGAGTGGCACGGAATGATTTAACACCAACTGCAAAACCAGCGGACACTGACGGGTCCTGCAGGCACCACGCTGCCTGGTTGGAACACCCAAGGATGGAGCTGGGCCAGACCACAGCACGGCTAGAAAACTGCAGGGTACGGCAGAACTTCACAGAGAGAGCTTCTACGATTGCTTACACCCTGTTCAAAGTACTGGCTTACTTTAGGTTTTGTGTTATGATTGTAGAAAGGGAAAAAAAAGGTACCAAACTACTAACAAGTGTATTAAAAGGGGGGAGGTACTTTACGCTGAGAAGGCTCTTCAGATCAAACACCAGTTTTGGTGTGCATTTGGGAACTAAACGCTTTTTACTATGGATATGTAGAAAACTTACCTGTAAGGAAAACCATCCGTGTTCCAACTGTCAAAGAAGGGCAATAAAAAAGCCATGACTATATTCAGATCCTCCCAGTGCAGACGCTTGAAAGAGAGGAGGAGGAGGGGAGTCCAGGTCTGCACAGGCAGGCAGGAGGAACACATCCCACCAAACCGAGCACTCTGGGTCAGGAAATCTCCACCACACCTGGTACTCGGTACAAAAATGGAGAACACACTCATCCATATGTTCAGCGACAATCCCAAACTGGAGAGATTAATCTTCTCTGCATGTTCCCTGAATTTTAGGTAGGTAAAGACTGTCATGGTGAAAGAACAAAGCACCTTGCTTAGAATTCTAATTTATTATTAAATTACATATCAAAGCTTTTTTTTTTTTTTTAATACATACAGAGAATGCACAATAGGTGTGAACAAAAATAATTACAGTTACAATAAAATAAGTTTGAAGGAGCTATATGAAAAGCAAAAAATCAGAAAGTGCAATCAAACTCATTTACAAGGGTCTGGACTGGGATATTTTGTGAGAAATGGTTTTGATTTCATCTCGAGTGTTTATCTAAACTGCTTTCCTCACTCAGTAGTAGACAGACCAACAACCGCTTACGTGTTCAGAACTGAAAACATAACCACTGGTTTCAGGGTCCCAGTCAACAGGAGACGTACAGGGCACCGAGAGGACTCGCAGACGTCACCTAGGATATGGCTCAGTTTTGTCTCCGTGTCTCTCACTGCAGTCTCCTGTATGACACTGCTCTCTAGAACCACTGCTCTGAAGGATCTCACAATCTGGTACTGTTATATGGAGTTTCAGAATTGTTCCCTCCTCCAGAAGTGATACAGCTGTAACCCCTCCTTCCTGTTTCAAATGAAAGCTATGGGGGGAAAAAAAGAGAAGGAAAAAAAAAAAAAAGTAAAAATAGAAAAAGGTTATGCATCAAGTGATCTTGGGAAATAAGCTGCCAGGTTCAGAGAGTCAAAATAATCCCAACTACACAAGCTACACAAGCAGAAGGGGTGGACCAGACGTTTCTCCCTCTGGAGCAGTTCTGGGGGAGCTTCAGGAACACAGCTCCTCAGAGGACGCAGCCCTGGAGCACAGCCTGCCAACAAACTTATCTGAAACTTTCACATCACCTAAAAATCTACTTTTGCTTTTTTGTTTTCAACACCCAGCAAGGAACTGACTCTTCCTTCTCACAGTAACGTTAAGGCCATCCAACAGAAAGGACTTCTAAAACTACAAATGCAAAATTCTAGTGGATTGTTCAGTGTAACGAATCCTGCAGGAATTTATTCCACACTTCCACAGCCAAAACCTCCTGAAACCAGCACTGGTTACTAGAAACTGCTGTGCCTTTCCAGGTGGGGCAAACTCTGCTGTTACCAGAAGCACCACACTGCTTGGTCCCAGAGACCAAATCCGTGCCCCCACCCTCGTTACGGCCGCACGACCGCTCGCTATCGCTGAACGCGCAGGACGGGTGCTGCCCGAATGCCGCTCCTCCGCTCTAACAACCAGCGCCTGAAGATCAGGTAAACACATTAAAAAAGTCTAAAAAGCAAGGACAAAAATACGTGCATCTGTGCGAAGTGTGGCATCAAAAGTCACCAATGTGATCCCTGACGTTCCAATGCCGAGCTAAGGGGTTGTTGGACAGGTTTAAAGTAGGCGCTCGTGTACCGGCAAGAATAAAGAGGAAATTTTACAAGTGTGTGGGAAATGTGCCCCGTAGAAATATTATGGATTTTCTCACTTCATTTCAACGGCTTAGCAGTAATTTTCTTAGCACAATTCTATCGGGTTGAGTTACGAAACTGCAACTTTGCCAGGAATTGCAGGAGTTAGAATTCTTTAACCACAGTTTTGTCCCCAGAGCAAGAGGAACCACACAGAATGAAAAATTTAGAGAACATACTTAGCAATAGGAGACACACAAACCTGTATTTTGGGGTTTGAGATTAGATACTACAACCCACTGTTTCCATTTCCAGTCCACTGCCCCAACTACAGGTCCGTGTGTCAGAGACCTCCAGGAGAACGGAGAAGTCTTTCCCCACAGCTGTACGCAAACACCCCGCTTCAGAGAGCAACGCCTGCTCACGCTGCCAGAGGACAAGATGATGATGAAGGGGAGACTACAAGGGTAATTAAGTGTATTTTTCAACACAAAGTTTCTTTCAAAACCAACACAAACAAAAACCATGGAGGGGCTGCCAACACTGAAACCACTTCCAGTAAAGCTTTATCAGAGATAATTCAGCATATTTCAGTTTTTTAATACTAAAATATAATCAGTTCCTCCGTAACATTTTCATAACATGAAAAATCAGTTATGTTTACATATTTATTATAATCTACATATTTTCCATAGCAGCTTTTTCACACAATAACATTAAATATACGCACCAAATAATCAATTAAGTCCAGTAAAAAGACTTGTAAGATTAAATAAATGAATTTATTTACGGTACTGCAGCTCTTATATTGCCAACTATATAGCAACCAAATCCTACAAATCCTAAACAGAAGCATGACTGCTGATCAGGGTCCCTTCGGGTGGTGGTGGAATCAAAGAAAAAGCATTGGGGAGAAGTTTGATCTCCCAGCAGAGATTCATTAATAAACCTCCTTTACCCATCAAGGTTTTTCAAAAACCCCTTTAATAAACACTTCATTTCAAACCAGGAACATGCCCTAATCAACCAAACAATTACCCTTTATTTAAATGACAAGCCCCACAGTTTTACACATATTAATTCCAAATGCTTTCTAATCCCACAAGATGACTGATTAGAAGTCTTTGTTGACTTTTGAGCAGTTATTGGCCTGCAAACGAGCCTCCAAATCCATACAAACATTTTAGGCGCAACGGTGTGGTTTTGCACACTACACAGGCACAAGTCTCTACCCCTCCAAGTGCTTCACAGACACCAGAGAGAGCAGCACACGAACCGCGTCCCTCCCGCTAGACTCCGTTCCAGAAGAGAACCTGGACACTATCTGACACGTGTTGGTGATGGCATACATGGAATCTGCTAGAAGCACTGTAAATTGATTGCGAAAAGCATTAATCAAGTTCTTAGATAATTCAGTGCCTCAGTTGGAATTTATTGGGTTACGATACGACAGATGGAAAAGAGCTGTTGAAAGAGCAGAAGAATCCGTAACGTGTGAATCTGCCATACCAAAGCCATTCCTGACGTCGGCTTTGTTCAGAGATGCAAACACATCAGGATTTGTGTTGTATGTCTGGACAAAAGTCTTTTTTTTCCCACCCAGATAATGGTAAATAATACTTGTTTCACTATTCATACATTCAACTCTTTACCTTGAGGAGTTATGTCCAAAAAGTCTGCACGCAGGTACGTTTGCCTCAGCTAGAACCATCATAATTTTCATTTCCAACTGACAGTTTAGATTATATCCTACTTACAGTGTAAAAATATTAATGCTATTAGGATAGCTTTATCTAAATTATAATATAGATTTTTCAAACTGCTTATCGTGTCTTTATAAAGACCTTTATGACGCCAGCCAATATCAAAGTATTTGCACCCAAAAGACAACTTTTAGGTGAGCTCACGTTTGGTCACTTTTCAGATGACTGAACACTAAAGTAAACAGCTGTTAGGACACTGTGCTCCCTTTTTACAAAGGGGGACTGGTTAGTCCCTTTAAAGCCACAAGAAACCTTAGAAACGTTCCTCAGAGGGTAGTTTATTCATTTCTGTGCAAAAAGTGAACTGAACAATTTTTTTTATTTTTTTTTTTTTTTACTTTGAGGAATTTGTGTGAAGCAGTTTTCACAGCACAAATTATGCAGAAATAACTAGTATCTCAACCATGAGTTAAAAAGAATTACAGAACATGTATTTAGTAGTAAAGCAACCTGACGGCTTAAAGCTGCAATATCCTTCTCACAGGGAAAAAGTGTTCAGTACTGGGCTTGGCCTTCAGGGAAAACTGGCTCCCTGCTGAGTTTCCACCCAAGGAAATGATTTTTTTCCCCACTTACCAGCCAACAACAGAGCTCCCCAGCACCGCTGAGCACAGAAACTGTTCTACCGGTTCTGGTGTTTACTTACCGTGCAGTGAGAAAGGGAATCAAAGACAAACAAACCCCACAAAATTTAACCAAAGGAAGATGTACGGCAGGGAAGGAGAAACACTGCAGCTTCAACCCAAAGCCAGTGTCGCAGTCTACCATCATAAGCTCTAGACATCATGCTGACAGTCCCAGCCACGACGAGCAGGCTGTTTGAAGTCTGTCTCTTCCCCCACTCACTTTTCCATGACTGGGGGGGAGGGATGGTGGTGATGAGTTCAGCAGAGTCCATGGGGAACATCCATCAATGAAAAGCGTATAGCAGCAGTAAGATGGTACAGATGCCAATAACGCCGCCCAGGATGAGGGAATCCCGTCGTTTCCGAAGGTTGATCCTTTGAATCAGGCTGTTCACTGCTGGAAACCGATCTTCAAGGAGACTGAGTCAAGGTCATATCAGCAAACACTATCTTCACTAACAAGCCTCAAATTCTGTATGCGGAAATATCAACAGCGCCAGAAATGCAGAACTACTCTGCAGCTGGAGAAAGCAGATGCAGCGAAACCACCTGATGGACAGTTAGCAGGATTAAAACTGTGCTTTGCTAGTAACAGAAAACCAGAGAAAACTGTGAACTGTAGCTGTTCCGTTCTCTTTTACACAGAACTCATCACTTGATCACCTAAATTACCAGCGTTTGAGATATTTAACCTCCGACATGTGAGGCTTAGTTACTTTTAATAATTGTGTTTAAATGAGAATGAAAAAAATGGGGCAGTTTTATATAAAACACTTGTGGAATTTAGTTCATGGAATTCTGTTACTGGTGAAGGGAACAGCCAAAGGCATTTGAGAAAATCACGCACGTTGCATGACTACGCACTGCTCAAGTACAGCACATAAGGAAAAAGCCCTCCTACTGTAAAATCATAAAGGTGTAAATCTATCTTTTAATGTACAAAATACAATTGCCAACAAGACAATAGGTTTCAGAGCTTCACATCTTTGGAACCAAGAATCTTTTAAGGCCAAAGCTTATTGAATTTATTTTTTTTTTTGTTCTTGCAAGTTGCTAAGAACTGTAATGAAATTTATGGCTTACCAAGATACATCTCTCTGGGATGTAATCTGTCTAATCAAATGATGCTAATGTTGTTCTTTGGGCCCTTATGGCAGAAAGGAAGGAAGAAGTGGGAAAATGACAAACATGCATGACTTGACAGTCTGGCATATTCTTTAGCCACAAGCACAGAACACGAGGAAAAACCAACAAACCAAAATCCTAACATCTAAGAGACTGTGGCAGAGAAGTGGACACTCAGGTCATGAATACTCTTAGCTGTAAACCATAACAAACAGCAATGTATGCCAAGCTTCAGCTCTGGACAATCTTGAAAGCAAAAAGCAAGAAGTAAAATGCAATCATACCTTTATGAAAACATGTAACAGGGAAGGCCATAAAACATCATTGCAGATCCCTACCTGAAAATCAAGCTACATTGATTTATATGCAGTATTCAAATTTGAGTAAAAACAACTTATTCATCACGTTCATCATTAAGATGCTTCAGTCAGATTATCAAGTGAGAGTGGTTAAAAACTGGTCTGTTTGTCACTACAGTGACATGTTTGACAATGCCACTACAGGTTAGACAGCCACTGACAACGCAAAGCATTCTGATCCCCAAAGGACAGAGTGAAAAATTGTACTATACCTCTTCTTATGCACTGGCAGCACAAATTTTTAGGAAAGGATACTAGCCAAGGTATTCATCTTGCTTTGTATTGACTTCAACATCCCTCTCTGCGAAGTCATATTTTCTTTAGTTGCCATAGCAATGCTGGAGAAAGAAAAAAAAAAAAAAAAGTGGATTGAGTTATTGGTGCTAAGAATAATCTACAGCTAAAACAAGAGGAAAGCAAGCAGGCAACACTTCTTTAGAGAACAATGAATGAGGTAAAGCAATATGAATGAAACCACATTTTTTCCATTAATCTCTACCCTTTACACTTTGATTTCTCTTTTTATATAAGCAATTAACATTTGAAAACACTGCAATTTCTTGAAACAGGCAGGGTTTTGGCATATCTCCCCCAGCCCCAACAAAAAACAGCACTACAAACCTAAAGGTACTCTTCTGGCATAAGTTTTACATTTAGAAGTTTATTTAATCACAGAAGGCCCATACTAACTTCCACTCTACAGAGCATATGAAATTTCTTATCTACCACCAGGATACAAGGGCTGTAGAAGTATTAAGCAAGTAAGAGCTGACTCACAATTAAAAATCAATTTGCATAGCGAACGTGCTGGCTGAGAGGATGGAAGTGCTATGTAAGACCAGACATAGCTCACAGAACCTTACACAGAAGGCTTCTGGACAATCAAGCTGGGACATACAGTCACTGGGTCTTTGAGGACATTTAAACACAACAAATCATAGAATCACAGAATGGTTAGGGTTGGTTTGGAATGAGCGGCTCTGGATCATCTGATGTACCACTGCCTTCCCTACCAGGACACCACAGCCAGTCTCACAAGAACAGCTGGCAAAAACCAGCAGAGCCAAGCCTAACAACTGTCCTTCAAGACTCACAGTGAAAGATCACCATTACAGTTCACAAACATCTTGAAAAAAACAGCCCGGATCAATGATCCCTAAAGTATTTCTGGAGCGAGTTCCTTTGGGCTCCCTTCCGTTATATCTGCATACTCCATCTCAAGTAGCTGTGGAGAGTCTTCAGTCTTCCTGTAAGTTGCCTTTTCCAACTCTGGTTTTGCCCATAAAAACTAAGAGCTCACCAAGCCAAAGCCCAAGCGTTGTACGTGGAATGATTTTGGTTTTAGCAGCACACCTTGGGAGGCAAGGCAACTTCATCACACGGCATAGGTGAGACAGGTGACAGAAGGGCCAGCCTGTGGCTCTGGCAGCTTTCAGGTCTCAGAAAAGACTCATCCCAAAGCTCCACACCACATGTTCTTTTAAACAGAACAGTATGCATTGATGGGGCGGATGAACACACTGCTTTAGGGTTATATCAGCATTCTGGTAAACCTGGACATAAATTAGGAAACTGGGAGTTTATCAGTCATGAAGAACATAAACAGTTTGATAAGATGTATGCAAACCCCTGACATTTTCAAGCAGCAGAAAAAAAAAAAAAAAAAAAAAACCAAAAACAAAACAAAAAACAAAGGAAGTTTCAGGCCAGAACTAAGAAAAACCTTCAAGCATTTTCTTATTTGCAGCTGGCTATTTAGCTTTTTTTTAATTATTATTTTCTTTTATACTTTTGAAGTGCCAAATCAGCACAAAGTTAAAATGAAATTCATGATTAACTGGAAGCAAGAGGGCTTGCAGTCATCTTCAGAGTGTTTACAAAGGGGTTGCCAGAATCCATTAACCAATGCTCTTTGTTTCTGCAAAGAGAACAGGAGAAAAGTCTACAAAGCTTTTCTGCTTAGCATGCGTCGTACTGCCACTCAGCACACTGTGCGTGCTTGCTCCCGTGGCCATACTAACCCATCTAACCCATAAACACCACCGATTTATGGGATTACACAGGAGAGCCTTTTCAGGACCAAAATTACAAGAAATGAAAGCGAAAATGAGATTGGAGAAGAAGAAAAAGAATCGCATCACTGCCTGCCCCAACAGTGCGTGAACATATGAACAAAGCACCTAAGAGAAGGCGCTAACAGAAATTCTGAGCAGAGGATACACAGCTGTATTTCAATATAGAAAAAGCTGTCACCATCAAGGGCTGAAAAAGGGACTACAAAATCAGGACAGTAAATGCATCAAATCCTCTCATACGTGAGAGGACACAGCATTTGACAGATTATAGACATTTACAACTCTGCATACAGGTATTTGAGTTTTCTAAAGTGAAAAGCCACAAGCCCACAAAAACATTATCTTTGCTATCAAGAGGAACGCTCTGGAAATTTTCAATTATTAGGAATCAAGTTGGTAAAAAAATAAAAGAAAAAAAAAATTTCCTAGCTGTGCACAGGAAAGCTTGCTCAGTAACCCACAGCTGCTTATCTTACACCCCCACACCGACCTGATACTTGTCCAGAAGAAGTTTTAATTCGGTATTTCGCAAAGCACTTCTGAATTAAGCCACATGTTTTCAGAAGATGCATCCATCGACTCATTAAGGCAGCCACTAATTTACAGAAGTGAAAATATGAGATGATTGCCAGGATATAAAGTGTTCCAAAACGCCTTTGGCAATAATTATTACAGATTATCAGGGAACACAAGGTTCCTGCTTTAACATCTGAGGAGTGAAATTGTCCATTTCATCGAAAAAGGCAGGATGGAACTGTTTAAGTTTACATATTACAAGATTGGAACCTTCTTCATTTCTTTTACCCAGTATTCTGAAAAAATTAGCTCAATGGGCTGGCTTTTACTGAAATGCTTTGAAGAAAAGTGATTGTAGTGATTACCATTTTTAATACAATCTGGTCTAGTAATGAAATGTAATTGTGATATCCATGAACAAGAGTTTAACTGGATTTTACCTACTACTAACAAGTCAAAATTCAAGTAAGAAGCACTGTCCTTCACGTATAACTGGATCGCTCAAAACATAACCTGATTTCCCTAAGCCTGTAAAAGAGACTATCACATTCAAGCAGTGCCGGAAAGCACACAGCTCCTGGGGACAAGTTCATGGATCAGTCTTGAACAGTCTGAAGTACTGCAGCTTCCTCATCTCCTTCATTAGACAGTCTTGGTTTCATTCCCATCCCTAGCATATGCTCACTGACATACTGTTGCTATTTCTCCACTGACAAATGCATTAAAAAAAAAAAAAAATAATCATATTCTTCCCATTCATAATATCAAGCCCATTTAGTTACTTGACACTATCATCTCACCGGATCAAGAACAACTTTTTCTTACGTTTCGAAACTTTTACCCAACATTTATGATGAAAGATTAAGTGCTTCTCACGGGAATCAAGATGACCTTGATTTAACGTTTCATTTGGAAACGAGCGTGAACTATTCTCGGTGCTGCACTGGCTTGAACTACTACAGTTGGGTGTAAACCAAGTTTCGAAAACCAGATGGTATTCAGCTCTCTGTATTAATATTAAAGCACTGCTAAAGTACAACATTGAAGACTGATGCACTCCTGGAGAAATCTCTTCTAGGTAAGCCCGAGGTCACAGCCACAAAGAGCTCACTCATCTCTTCCCCAAAGCAGCAGAGGTATCTCAAATTCCTGTGCTTGCAGCCATATTTCCCCAAAATTTCACTTACATCTCAAGTTTGTCCTTGAATGTTCAGTAGTGCTGTGGGTCTGCAGGCAAACATATTTCTCTTCAAAAGTAAAATAACTGATATTTGTACAGAGTTTGCGGTTTTTACTGGCATGAAAAAGTACAAATAAACACCTCCAGCCATTACTGCAGTCAAACTAGGCTAACACAGAGATCCCCTTAATGCTGCCTGACTTGGAAGCAAAGTGGTTTTACCTAGATAAAACTTTAAGCTGTTGGATTTTTTCACCCCACACAGAGCTGTATATGCGTGAAAGGCACCAAAAAGTCAACTCCTTGCTTCATCCATTGAAACAGCTCAGTCAAATCTACACTGATGAAGAACTAAAACAAAGCTCTAAAGGAACAAGACATGTTTTTAAAAATCAAATAATTCATGTATTACTGGAATTTCTGCTTCATTTCAAACTCCATGATTCATACTTGCTCATTTCAATTCATGACAACATCTGTGATTAAGGGAATGGACTCCGTGACTCTGCATAGAAATGCAAGCTCTAGTTTTAAATTGGCAAAAATTCTGATTATATCACTTATTCTTTGCGTATACATACGTACGGATATATTCGTATCTATAAATAGACACATATATATATATGTGTACGTACACATACACAATCTTTCAAATTACTTAAAGATTATTGTGTCTTTGGTGAAGCCCAGGATGCAAGCAGAAGGAGCATTTCCCCAGAAATGCAGGTGCTTTCGCCTAGACACCCTGGCAAGGCTCTTCTGAAAAGAGCTGAGACCCAATCTAATTCATGCCTTTCCATTCCGTAAAGTCAAGATCCAATGCAAGCGAGTTTTTCGTTTTTATTAAGTCCTAATTATTACCTAAAGAAATACTCCAAATATATAAGGAGATTATTTTTTAAAACATTAAACCTGGGGTCTCAATCTGGCTTCAGAGTGGAAGTGGAGTAGTCCCATCTGTTCATATACAAACAGTGACAAACTGGTCTGAATCAGGCTCAGAAACAGTATTACAATAAAATCCAAAGAACTTGTCACACTGTACATGCAAAACTATTAAAAAAACCCATCAAACTGAGCCAGCCTAAAAATACAAGCTGTTGGAAAACAAGAAATAAATAATTTGCTATTTTGGAGACGTGATAATGTTTGAAAATGAAAACCTGAGAACACCAAACATATTAAGCAAAATCTATGCTCGTATTTAAATATGGCCAAGTACGGAACGCTGTTCCAAAAGAACTGCAGTACAAAGTCTCACATCCCACTCATTTCTGGAAAGAAATATGCTGCAGTAAGAACCTATGTCACATAATCCATTTAAAAATGGATTAAAAGTTTAGGACTACCAAAACATCTGGAATGAGCCCCACCCATGGCTTTAGTTACTGAGTAATCCCAGTTTAGGCACCCGTAAATTCTCTTGCATCTCCTGCGGAGGAACCACGCGGAGGGAGCGCCAGGCTCTGCCCATCTTTGGTCTCTTCTCTGCGAAAGCCAGAGCGCGGGTTCCACAAGCGGCACTGACTGTAGAGTCGCTGGCAATGAGGTCACCAGCACGCAGCTTGTCAACAAAAGCCTCTGCACGCGCCGAAAAATGCTCCTCAGTGTTTGCAATCACTGCCTAATAACAACCCCTGAAAAGATAACATGTGATCTCTTAGCTTCCCAAATTACACCCAAATAATGAGTAATGATCTACAGCAGATGTAAACCTTGAAGACAGAGCAGTATCAGTAGCCAGAAAAAGCTAATTACATCTCCCTTCACCCAAGGAATCCACATTCAGCCAGCTTCCCCTGCACAATTCCCTCTTTGACTTGGTTTTCAATAGATAAAGCAATTGATCAACACAAGTTGGGTCAATTTCTATCTGGTAAAATCAGTTAAACGCAGCAGGGTTTACCACCAATTAATACCTGCAGCTACTGGGGATGACAAGAAAAAGAGTAAAGGAAAAAATTCATCCTAGTTTCAAGAGTTGGAATTGAATCAAGATGATACAAATGAAATTCCATTTCCTGCTCGATGTAGTTACTAAACAAGCTCTTTTTCTACAAGAAGAAGTGTAAAACATACAGGGCAACAGCTAGAACAAGAAGTTCATTTACTACAGGTAATAAATGGTGCAACAAGGAGTGCTGAAATCCAGCCTCTCAAAAATCCAAGTTGATTTATTAAGAGAAGGAATGCCTTCAGCAAACAGCGCCCAGGAGCTCCGAACCAAGCTGTGGGGCAGGGACTGCTGCACGAGAAGCAGTGACTGAGGAGAGAATCGATTCGCAGTGACCCACGGGACTGCAGCTCACGCAAACGAAACTCCAAGCAGTTTTAAAAGCCGCCAGGACACCGGCGGATGACACGTTCCGAGCAGGCTCCAAAGCGAGGGAGGCACCCAGGTGAACGTTCAGGCAGCTGCCCTGCTCCCAGCTGCCGTTTGCCGTGGCTGCGTCCCCTCGCACGCGTGAATCGACACAGAGGCTCGCTCATCACACACGCTCGCAGCTTCCCTGATGACACATAATCCACAGGCTGGGCGAAAAGCTCAAATGATAAAATACGACTCATTTTGCAGGATATTAAGCTTAATAAATCACCATATGCTGTTTAATGCTCTACTTACTGGGGTGGCAGCAAATAAGGGATTCAACAAATGTTAAGCATTTTTACGAGATGGAAAAGCAGGGCTACAAGCACGGCAATAAAGGAGAGGATTTTTAATCAGGAAAGGACTGGAACCCAAAGTAAAACAAATATCCACAGTAACTGTGCTAAGTTTGGCAGATACCTTTATGAGGCTGTGGTGAGATCACACCCGCATTTTCAGACATTATTGTACTGACCATTTCTGGTTCGTCACTGCACATTACTGCGGTTTAACACATTCTTCCACCGTGTTAATTATACCGAGCCCACTGTGTGTGCTTAAGCCAGTCAGCCCTTAATGGACAGAGAGCCTTCCTGCACCTCTAATTACTCTTCTTGATCACTTATGCCAGTACATGCATTATCTGAAAGCATATCTTGCTTGCTTTCCTTTTTTTTTTTTAAAGCAATAATCTAAAATTTAAACCTATTAAGTCGGGCACTCTAAATCATTGGTTTGCAAAATCCCAAAGTTCAATGGAAGACTGGGAAGGGCACAGATGATAAAAGTAACTTATGATCCTACAGTTATAAAAATTTCTATTACTCAAGTATTCAAACCACATAAAAAAGCCCAAAGATAAATAACGACACAACAGCAATAACCTCTCAAGGCCTTGTGGTGACAGCCCTTACCTATATCAGCTGCACGCCACCGTGCTGGACACACTGAAGGATTACAGAAAATCATGTTATAGAAGAGTGTCACTGTGAGACAAAAAAGCTTGACCCCAGAATAGCCCTGAACGGCTCAATCTGAGATTCACTCTCGACCATTTCCTTTGTTTTTTTAAGGGCTATTCACCTTTGAACAGAAATGCAGATTTTCTAAACTAGGATGAATAAAATATTTAAGCAACACCATTATGTCAACATTGAATAGAAAAGAAAATAAAACTTACCACCACTTCATTGTAATACTGCCTATGAGTTGTAAACAATAGAGTTGTATAAATAAAATGACTGATATCTCTAGACACAATTCAATGTGAAAGCTGATTGTACAGAAAATAATGAAAATTACTAAGTTCATTCCTACCTTATTGTTTCTTCTATCAGTCGATCTGAGCTGAAAGGCAAAAGAAAAAAAATGAAGTCAAAAAAAGTAACAAGCACCAAGAATTATTCTAGATTATGAAACCAACAATTGCCATAACACAAACCTCAACAAACCTGCCCTTAGAATGTCTGATTTCAGGGTGTTGTCACTGTTTGCTACCACAGAGATTGGGTATATGTATAATGAGACTCTTTGGAGAAGATGCACCTAGTGTCCTCTGGAGCAGCACTTCCTAACTGTATGCAAGAGCAGACGGTAGGAGAACACATAAATCAGTGTGAGCATGGAAAAAAGGGAATGGGCTCCAGGATTCGTGGCTAATTAATGTTACCTGAGCCTGATGGGCACCAGGTGCCCAGGGCAGTCTGGAAAGGAATATTAGAGAAGGAAATACCTACATTTTTTGCTCTTTAATCTTGGTCATTCCTGCCCATACCTCAAAAAAAAGCAATTTAAAATAAAAGCTGAGGCTTAGTTCCAGGTGATAACATCTCAAAACACTGCTTCAGAGCTCGGCTACCAAACACTGTCTTATGGTGGTTAACGAGGCAAGTTCCTTCTATAGTAACAGCGGCGGGATGAGAATGAAGCAAAGCTTATGGGAAACAGAATACACACCATCCGTAAGAGAGAGACCCTGAGAACGTGCCCCTTCCCCCTCGCTACCACACGTTAATCATGTTTCTGTGTCGCATCGCTGGGAAAAGGACAGCCTAAAATACAGCACCACAGAGAGAATACTTCAGTTAAAAAAAAAAAAATTATGTGCAAGATTAAGACGACAAACAAGATTCTCAGAAGACTTGAGCAATTTCTCTTCTTCTGTACACAACTTCTTACAGACAGGTTTTTAATCACTGTTTTACAGACAATTACAAAATCCCAGAAAAACATATATCGTTACAGCAATGAACATTTCAAACGTAACACTGACATAGAATAGGTGACTGCCTCCCTGCGTCCCAATACTGCAGAAACAACGATGCATCCCTAAAACGGCTCCATTTACGGCACAGATTGACACCAACTCTTGCAGAACGGACTCCTCGTTCCAAGTGTTTGGCCACCTCAGGAACGGAAGGTATCAACAGCCTCCGGCGCAGCGCAGTTCTGCCTCTGACTCAGCCAGAGCTGCCCGATTTGGAACTTTTCTTCTACCCACAGCAATCCTGGAGATCCCCCCACACCTCCAGCTGGAGGCACGGCGAAGGAGCACGTCGCGCAGCGTGCGCACGCGTGTGTAAAGGGCTCCGGGGGGAGATGCTAACAGAATGTCCTTATTTGTCTGTGAAGAGGAGTGAAAACATGAAGGTTGCTATTTCAGTCTAGTCCATGCCTTGAAATATGGAGACAGCACACAAAGCACTAAAAATATTTTTCCCGTTTTTAAGTGGAGAGGGACTCAACTGGGGCAGCAAACGCTGGAACTAGAACACTTCTCTCTGCTCCCAAAACAAAGCCACGCTCCAAAGAGTGGTATCAGTTGCAAGTGCATCAGTTTGATCAAATAAAATCATTTTCATTCACTGTGGTATTTATTACCACTGGCACAGAGAAGTAAAGCACCATAGCTATGTACACACAATGATGTAAGCAGTCTCAAGTCTCACAGCATCCGATCATGCCCCCAAGGCAAGCAGAAAAGTGATGCATTCAAGATTTCTGTACTTGCTGATTTTCAAAGACATAAAATTCAACTGAGAACGTGCCTTTCATACATAGATAGTCTCTAACAGACAAGTGTATTATGTGGGCAGTACATCATAAGAATAAACTGTAAAAACATTGGAAAACAGTCTGAAAAGCAAGAACAGTGCACAAGAAGGCACCATTTTTTAAATGTTATAGGTTCTTTAAAAAATTTATTCACAAGAAAAATTATCAGGAGCCTAGCTAGAAGTAAGTCACACTTACGAAAATTCTGTAGAACAAGACATTGCCAGAACAATCCTATTTAAAAGTCCCCTACCCTGGCAAAATCACCACCAGCATTACCAACTCTTTCTATGTTTAACTGATGAAATTTTAGTATTTTCATTTTGATGAACTGAAGACGACGGGGAACTTGAACACATTTAGAGACCTTAAGTGAACTAGGATGTTCTCCAGGGTTTTCAGAGCACGAAAATTAGGCTTGCTAGTTTGCAGCAGAGACACTAACTGCTTTTTATGTTAGCAAAAGCTGTAGTTAGGCAGTTTTATTGCTTAATCAGAGACATAAACACAAAAAGTATTTAAAAGCTTCGGGTCCGATTATATTATACTACATTATTTTTTATATATGTATGTATACATATAAAAACAAACCCCAGAAATATAGCTACCTGTAAAATGATGGCAGGCAGAAGTTAATAAAAATGCATAAACCCAGTAATAAACAGCTCTCTGTACCAATAAACATAGCCCTTAGATGCAAATGCCAACATCAGGCATTTAACAGACATCTGAAGTCACAAGATCAATGATTCTCAACTTACAGGGACATCACCCCAACTATTTGAAAGGATGAGATGCATATGAATTTTCTTCAGAATGGCCAATTTATAGGTAAGGGCAGATTGAACTAACTCTTGGTCTTAAATAAATAGCTGGGAAGAATACAGATTTACTAAACACAACTTCCAGTATGTCCTTCCCACCCCAAGGAGCATCATCTTTTAACAGCCCTCAGAGGATTTCCAAACACATCTCTTACTTGCAAACCTCCAGCAGGTGAACAAACTCCAACAGAAAACAGCAATGACATTCACTGAAATTTTGGCAAAAGCAGTGTGAGCAGGAACATTTTATGGTAAAAATCTGCACAACAGAATCCCGCAGAGTTCTGTGAAGTTTAGTACCTCCTGCAAAAATCTCGTGACTTTGTTCTTCTGCTTTCCAAGCAAGACAACAAATGCAGTGGACATTACCTTATGAACATCCAAGCAAGCAAACGATGGATCTGGGCAATATTAATCTGATTTGCCATCAGTTTAAATAAGCTGTGCTTTTTCACCCGTCAAGACAGATGGCACTTTCAACAAAGCCATTTAAAAATACTATACGGAAGAAAGGCTGAAAGATGCTGAGGCAATCACCTACGGTAATAAATGGCACAAATCCAACAGTAGCAGCCATGCAGATGAAATAATCAGGCCTCTGTGCAACTGCTGTCTTCAGAAAAGATTGTGCAGTTTGTCATTTAAATATGCAGACAGGTAAATTAAGCCAAAGGAAAAATTAACTGAAATACGCCTCGAGGATAGAAAAGAAGCCTGCCCGTCACATCACGCTTTTACAACTAAAGAAAGTGTTTTATGGGTTTTTTTTTTAAAGTAAATCTCTATGCCAGTAGTTAAAATTCAGTAATATAGATGATTACTTAGGTGAGGACTGGGCTTGTCCCATAGCCATGGATTTTGCTGCTGCTAGATACCAATACAAGCACTTGTCAGAGGAACAGCAGTGAAACTCATCTGCACACAACTCATTTCACAGGCACTTTAAACCCTTCAGGTAAATTAAGGGCAATATTATCACAAAGAATAATTTAAAAAGGATCAGACAAAACCCCTGTAGAATAAACTAATATAGCACTTAACAATTCTTTTCTTACTTTCATAAAATATAATTAGAGAAATAATAATTTTACTTTGTTCTTTCTCTAACTGCAGGATTAGTCTCAGCTCTCTCCAACTGCCTGCCCTAAATCTTTGTATTTTCACAGTGCTGGATCACCAGGCAACGTGGAGCTTCCAGGAATGCAAATATTGCCAAACATACTTGATATTCTAATACAAATATACAGACTATGATGAAGCAAATCAGAGTTACACAGTCAGTTACTTCCATCATAATAACCATTCCTAATTCACAAGTGAAAGAAACACCGTGCACACACACAAAAACACCCAGCTCCAACTGATTCCTTCTGCTTGCCAACGTACCTTATAATCTAAACAATTCTGAAATCTTTAAGAACTTAACTAGAAGAATGTAAAGGAGAACACTTTTTTTTTTTGGCTAAGATAACAAACAAGATCTTCCAGATTTTCTAAGACTCATCTCAAGTTTGATTCAATTCAGTGTCAAAGAGTGAATTACACTGGAGCTGCTTCGTTAGTTTGGACAGAATCCTACAGCTGCTAATGAAGAGAAAAATTGGTGTAGAAGACGACTCATTGACTGAGATCCAACACAAGAGCACGGTGAGACAAACAGAGTATATGACACTCAAAGAGAGAAAATATGTAATAGAGGACTCTGCAGACAACACAAAATTTGCTCCAGTGTTTTTATGGCAGAGCAGAAGTAGCACCTGCTAGGAATGCACAGCACGCGCCAGCACGGGGAGGGGCAGGAATGCATTTGACCATGAGGCACACACCTTGCGTTTCCAGAATGAGAAGAGCTAGCTGGCCAAAACCAAAGAAGTGAGGCAAGAGGGGCATTTTCAGGGATAAACAGTTTGCCCACAGAAAACATTCTGAAAGCAGAGAAAGTGCAAATACCAACACAAACTGCTATCGTTTGTGGGTTCCCTTTGTAAGTTAATAAAAGTACAGATCTGAGTGCTAAGGAGATATAACGTTTTCACGCTTTCTGTTGCAGTGGCCAAAATAAAATAAGACCCTACAACAATCAAACATAAAAACCAGCATAAACATGAGCATTAAGTCAATGTATAGATTTGCTCCACAGGAACAGTATGTTAACACCACACCTACAAACTCTCAACACATAAGTAAGCTTATTTCTGCAGATCACTGTCCTGGGGAGTCTGTCACTCAGCCATCACTTTCAATAAGAATTAGGAAATCGCAAAATTGGAAAAGAAAAAAGCACAATAGCACAACATCACGTTGCTTTTAATCAAAGCAAGCAATCTGTTAAATCTAGAATGAAAGGCACTGGAACATAACCCACCGCTCTAGGCAGGAGTTAATCAACATCACTTGGTGTTGAATTTGTTTCCAGATGGTTCACGTGTACCTTGTACACCAGATAACATGCAACAGTCGTGCTTTTCACCATAGGGAAGAACCTGCCAAAGGATTTCCCAGAAAATAAACCTCTTGTTGTCGAGGAAATCTGCTCTCTCCAACTGCAATCCTATGACACAAAATTCACTACAGACTGGACTCCTAGCTGCACTAAATAAATATCTCAACAGCTTATCAATTCCAGCACTTTGGACTTAACATAAGCGACAATAAGTAATTTCTTTGCAGCTGTCTCACATCTGTAAACATGTCCACATACACACTGCAACCACTAAAAAGATTTGTTGTTCTAGCTCAGTTTAAAGAACAATGCAATGGATGCAAGCAAATACCAAGGGATGCTCTCCCTTTGCGGGAAAGCCCTGAACCCAGGGATCCACCTTCACAAGTCCAAAACCACCAACGGGTTTTTTGTTTCTCCACGATTTCCAAAGGGCACAGCCTGCCTCTCCACTGAGCTCCATGGACTTGTGTGGGAATTATCAACAGAGTGAAAGAAATGTTTCTGCAAAAAGAGGAGTTAGCCAAGAAAGCTCTTTGGCACATCGAAAGATGACTGGGGAGAGTGCCTGATGTCTGAAAGTCCCAAGAGGGCGAGCAACAGCAATCCTTCTTCCTAAAAAGCTGATCTATAAGGAAATAAGAGCCTTCTCCATAACCTGCAGTGTACAGTTTACCCAAAGAACGCAGTTAAAAACTGAAAATGAAAAGAGCTCCCATCGTCAAAACGAAGCGGAGCCGCTGGTTGCCTGTTAGCAAGCACAAAACCAATGCCAGGGTGGCACCAGCCGCCACATAATGAGGTTTCTGGAGGCTCTCTATTCATGGTTGTGGAAGTTCCTGGATAGATTGGCCCTTGCATATAATTGCTCCGTATTACCCACAGGAACAAAGCGAAATGAACCGAGAAGGGCAGGTCTTACTGTAAGTCATTACCAGTAACCACAATTGTCAGAACAATTCCAGTAACTCACTAATGGGCGATAGCGGCATTCCCTCAAGTTTTACATGCTGCACGCACAGCTAGGATTCAGTGGGAGCACTGGTTTCATTATTTCCTCTGGTTTAAACCATATAATTTTAATCATACCTTTAACTGCAGGGTAAACCTCTCAAAACCAACACTTGTAAGTAAGGAAGTAGGAGCAGGCTTCGATATCCAACACTGATCTGACAAAAAATGAGCTCTACCAAGATAACTTGTCATTACTGACTTGTTGGGCACACACAGACGAGACATGCATAAATCATAAGAAACACAAGGTTTTTATAATCTGTACCGTTACAGAAAAGATGGTGCTGCTTTTCTAGCTCAGTGGTTTCTGACTAAAGCTAGGAAGATTGTTTTACTACTCACATACATCCTGCAGAAGGGCTCCGTCACATAAACAACTTCCTAATTATTATCTTTTTAATCTCCAGTGAAGCTAACACAGACCTAAGATGACAACCCCATTTTAGTTCAGTACAAACCCCTAAAATACACATTGATGGAAACGTATTCTGCTTCCTAACTGCATTTACACCTGCTGTGGTTTTGAGGGTTCGTTTGGCAGACGTGGAAAGCTACATGGGTTTCATCCAGGACCTGGCCAAAGTACCTCGTGCTGCAATTATCTACCTGTCTGTTTATTAAGTTTCAGAAAATGATTCTTAAAATTGCATAGTTAATGATATAGTATAATGAACATTCATGGTTCAGAATTTAAAGTGCACACATTTAAACCATCTACAATCCAAATTCAGGATGCAATTCATTAACGGGCGAAGATCTCAACATTTTAATTCCGACCCAGTTTCGCTGTGTTCGTAGACTTGTCTTTTTATCTAAGACCGACCAAGCTGCATTCTTCCAGAAGTGTGACTATACTTATAAACAAGTCTCTCAAGTGAGAGGAAAACACTCTGCATCTTTCACTTGACAACAAAACTAAGGTCCTTGAAAGGTTGTAAGCAAAATTGTATTATCAGGCTAAAATAGACATGCTTTAGTGGGAATTTGGATCCACCTCTGCTTACCAGGATTTGACAGAAAGTATCCTCAGCAGATGGGAGTCGATGCCTTTTATCAAAGCACTGGTAAAGCAACAAGGAGATACCTGCACAGGCTGCCATACAGCAGCCAAGAACGACGAGAACCTCATTCAGATGCATTCGTACAGAAGTTCAAATTAAATAATCTCAAGAATGACAGACATTTATACAGTAACATGATAGCTTCTCAGAGATACACTCTATTTGAGAAAAATGAAAGCAATCACTATTTAACACATCCACACACATCAAATGAAATTCAACAGTTTGTTTCTACTGGAGGTTCCAATCGCAAATAATGAGCAAGCACTTCTGGCCTTAAAGAATAACGAAATATACAAAAAAAAACCCCAACCCACAAACACAAAAACAAAACCCAAAACCATGCCACATTAGAATAATAAATGATTCTCAGATTCCGCAAAATAAATTCTATAAAACTTCACAATTGTTGATTCTATTCAAAGATGCACCTACTTCTCAGAACCAACCCAGGTAAGAAGGATTTCAGTACTTGTCAGAGCCCTAATTTCAATGCAGACCTGGAGGGGGGAAAAGCTGTCCTAGTTAAGAAACAGCGTTGAAAGAAAAGCTAAAAACGAATAAAACATACATCACTGACTTGTTTATTTCTGAAACCAGCATGAAACTTCAGAGGCAAACACAGAGCTCTGAAGTCTGAAGAGTGGTTTTCTATCCCTCCCTCTCCCCAAATCAAAGGCACAGCCTTGTTTCTGAGGTAAAGCCCAGAACCGAGACCCAGAGCTGAGTTTTAGTCCCAGCCACCCTTTGCCGTGATACGTTCAGGTGACTGGTCACGCTGCGTGGTGAGGGTTTGGTCTTTACTTTCCGCAGACACTCAAAACGACCTGGCACAGCTTCTGTAGCCTTTCTCCTGGGGATACATGGAAGCTCATGCAAAAAACCTTCACATTTTATAGAGATGAAGAGCAGTGAGTTTGGGCTTCTTAATGGTAACACCTCTGTGACTGCATCCTTTGTCACTTGGATAATTCAATTCTGTAGTGGAAGTTACAAAGAAGTCTCCAAACTGGGTTTTGTGCATGCATGTTGTGAGTTTGTTGTTTGTTTTTTTTTTTTCTGTGGTTTTTCTCCCCTCTGTCTTCAAATAGAATTCATTTTAGACATACTGAAGGATAAAAATATCACTACAGTCATCAGTGTCAGAGAAATTATTGATTACAGTATTTTTTAAAGTAATCAAACTGTAAGGAAAGCCTGCAAATAAATCTTGTGAGATGAATATAATCTTTGGTTTAGTATTTTGGGGTAGGTTTGGTTTTTTAAGTCCTAAATACAGCAGAGGAAGATGAAAAGCACTAGTTGATTTTACTCTAATGAAGCTCAAGCTATTTTTAGAGAGAAAACTTCTTTTAAATCCTGAAGTGCTTAGCTGATTTTCATGTTATTTTATTAAGTTATTTATAAATAATAACGATACCCAGGAGAGCATCTCCCTTCATTGCCTGCAAGCTTTGAACCTCCCCAAATTCTCATTAAACCGCTTCAATAACTTGCCCATACAGTCATAATTACAGTCACATAATAAGCAGTGAAGTTTCTTTTTTTCCAGAAGACACGAACCATCTCCCTCATTGAGGAATATATACTATTAAAATTAGGAAATAGGCAAGTTGTGCTCAGTCTGGTGGTGTAGGTAAGTTTATGGTATGGCCAAATCTCATATTCAGTCTGGGACTGTTACAGGTGAAGCCGACGCGGCCGCTTACGAAGGCTCTGCCATGAATCTGCAAGAGACAGAGGTTCTGCCAGCAGGCTTGGGAACAAAACCCATTCAGTTCCATGAAGATACAAGGCTAAAGGAATCACTGATGCGTGACTGCAACTGAGAAAACTCTGCAGCAATAGGAGACAGAGCAGAGAGGAAAAACAGAATTGTATGTTGAAATAGGATTATGGTACAAGTCGTTCTGCATCCTTAAGTAAGCTTTTGTAATACCAAAAATCCTCCTTTGTTCAAATCCCTTCCTTGAAAACCATTTTATTTGTGCTGCTGCTCAGACAGAGCATACAGCCCTACCCCAAAAGTCTGTGTGGTGGATATTCAGTGGTCAGTCAGTCAGCAAGGCAATTACCGCCCTCATCCACACTGGCTAGCTGAGGCAATAGCACACACTTTTAATGCAATAGTTTCCCAAACTTCCTTATTCCAGAAACAAAGAAAACAAGCCAATGGCATTTGGGCAAACAGCGATACACCATTGCCAGAGCTCTTGCAATTAATGGCCAGCAGAGAAACGTTTTAACCCAGATTCCTCAATCTTCGCTTGCACTGTTATCTTCCAGTTCAATAGACAAAGTGCTGCGGCTTTCCATTACTACAGCACAGCAAGTCTGCAGCCAAATTACATCGTAGTCCGTGCTTCCTGGCAAACAGTCCACACCAAGGATATGGATGGCATGGACTGTCCTTCCATAGCAGATCTGGTTCATATTTTCATAACTGCTATAAATCAAATAAAATTATTCATTATCAAGGGCTGCTTCAGTTAAAATCTGTATTAAGAGAATGGAGCGACAAGAACACCACATTCTGCTTTGATGTGAATAAAAAATAAGTTTAAATTAGAGGTAGGTTTTGCAATTAAAAAAACCAAACCTTTACTGGGCCTGACAAAAGTAGAGCTCAGCAGTTCTAAGACTGCAGAGAAGGCAGACAGCAGGCACCCAGGGAAGAGGCTCATTGCACTCCTCCCTCCCTGCTGCTTCCCCAGCCACCTCAGGGAAAAAAAAAAAAAAAAGGAATTGGTGAATTAGCTGTTTTTCCTACAGTCTCTTTTCTTCCAAGAGAAGATGAAGGTGATGCAGTGGCAAAGCGTGTGTCAGCTGGAGAAGTTACGCTGTGGGCTTGTAACAGGGAGGTGAGGAGGGGATGGAAAGGGACAACAGCAGTTCTCTGGTCCACTGAAACCCTCAGGAACACGCACAGCAACAGCACAGTGAATGGAAATCAGGGCATGCGGAGCAGAGAACAGGGATAACAAAGAAAAGGAAACCAAATTGAGGAAGAAAACTGGTAGTTTTTCCCCAAAAGATCAACACACCTATAATCAAAAGCCCTGTAAGGTGTCTCAGCAACTCATTAAGGCGACTTCTCCGTGCAAATCAGTATTGAAGTGAAAATTTGTAAGCAACATCAATATTTATGGTTAATAAGTCACTCCCTCTATTAAGATCTGGACTGTATTACAAAGTTGGAAAGCTGTTTCCCGGTGATTATTCTCTACTGAATGTGGCCATTTCTGCTCAAACAACGACAGGAAATTTGAAATGGTTCTGCTGAAAAATGAAATGCAGTTAATAACAGTAATAACAATGTTCCATACTTCAAAGAACTTCACATGTATGAAGCACAGCACAAACATTATTTTATTCTGATCATCCCCATGAATCAGGTATGTATTATTAATAGCACCATTACACAACTGCTGCAGGTTCCCGTTGCTCCTTTTGCTCACTTCTCTTACCCTTCTTTGCTTTTTCACATGCAGCACGCGTCCTTCTTTGATTTGTTTGCTCTCCTCCTTTTCTCCTTCAAAGTTTCTCACCCACATGCTCTGGCACCCCTACGCTCTCCGTTTCCAGTGCTAAACATGTTCAGACACACCACTTACACATGATACTCCACCTAAGCTAGAAAATATTTACTGGATGGACTGACAGCCTGCACAGCAACACTCACCAGAAACCTGCAGTCATCTGAAAACAATTAAAAACACAGCTAATGATATCTGCACCAGCTGGCACAGGCACCTGCTTCACCATCAGCCACTTCTTTTGGAAAAGGACAATGTCTGATTTTTGAGCACTGGAGCAGAGTAATAGAACAATAATCATGCAGTGGCCCTAGAATGACAGCACAAATCTGCTACAGTAAATGCTGGTGGCCACTAAGTGGTCTAGTTTGCATCTAGTTTTCCAACTAATTCATCAGAGGTAACAAAACCTGTCACTTGTATCTACAGCTTGGAAGCCTTCATCAATCTGTACACAAATTCATCAGCATCACCTGATACGGTATCATCCACATACAATGCAAGTACTCACACAAGGGAAATTTCATTCGCATACGCACGCAATATCCCAAATTTAATCAAACACATCAGTCCCTTCTCTGCTGACTTAGGCTGTAACTCATCAGTAACAGCAGAATTTCTCAGGGCAAACACTGAGTTGATAGGACTCTTTCCTCTGAAGCAGCACTTTTCAGAGCAGTTTTTAAAATGCTAAGATAGATCTATTAATCAAAATTGTTTTCTTTAGATGGAAAACAATATTGCAAGAAAAAGGATGACTTGTTTACCTCCCTGGCCAAAAACATACAAACAGAAAAGATGAAACAAACATCTTTACTGAATGGCACAGACCTAAGAAAACAAGCACTCAAAAATCAACTGCAAACACAACCGTGCCAGATTTGTTATTTCCTTAAGGACATGATATGCCAAAAGATCTGAGGTATTAGATAAAAATATTAACAGGGTACCAATATTTGACAAGACTTGTCTCCCAGCTTCATTTTAGTTAACAGGTGTTAAAATTTTTACTAAAAAATTTAGGCATTATTGTTTTTCTTTCCAAAGGTAGGTGAAACTATACATGAATTACCTGTAAAGAAATTAAGTAGGAAATTGAGTGACTTAGAAACTTTGCACCTCCTATCCACAGTCAATAAAATTTCTAGACAAATCTCCTTTCCCAATAAAACTCAGAATCAGCTGATTTATAAAATGAATTGAAGCAGCAGCAAAGCTTTCAGTTGAACACAGAACACCACAATATGCTTCCTCTAACCCTCCCAGAAGCGGGGCGCGGCAGCGCAGAGCCCCGCGTGCCCCCAGCCCGGGGGCTGCCCCGGCAGCACCGCGATGCCAACGGGAAAGCGCACAACACCCTTGTGCCAGCAGCGCTGACACAGCAGCCGGCCCCACCCAGGGAAAGCGAATCCAAATGGATGCACGATCCTCAGGGCTTAATGGAGAGCAGTTTTATGTATTACAGGCACACCGAGGGTTTGCACAGCGCTTCAGCTGCTGTAATTCCCTCGGTGCTTAATCGACATCAGATCCTTTTACTCATCCAAACTTTGTACTCATGGATTTTTTTATTTCCCCTCCTTTTTTATGATTATTGACCTATGTAAAATTAAGACTAAAACTTCATTCTTAGTCCTTTCAGAAGAGATGATGCTCAAATTGTGACAAAAAAAAAAGCGCCAGATTTAGGCAAAAAGCAGAAGTCCAGCCTCTCTCAAAAAGTCCCTCCTGTAGAGGAGCTTCCTGGCTCTCCTCTTGCTCCCAAGTGAGACACCACCACAAACACCACCGCCCAGGCCTGCCAGAACGCTTTTTAAAGAGCGCTCACGGAAAACACCGCCGAGAGTAAACTCCAGTTTCCGCTTGTCCTGTCTCACGTGGTAGTGCATAAAGAAAAAGGCTCCCCGACGAGCCTCGTACTCTGCAGTGGGGTAAAAGCTCCTACATTCTCCACCATCAGATCACGGAATAAATATGTAATAGGTTAAAGTACTTCATATCATGAATTAAGCAGGGTCAGGACCAAGTGAACGCTCCAATATTCGACACAAATACATCATTTCTGTGGCATTATTTCATTACTTTGGAGTGTATAACAATACACTTGCAAAGTTTACGTTCCCATCTCTGTTTTTCAAGCTCTTTTAATAGGTTTCACAACTTCACTAAAAATACGTTTGAATTTTTACTCTTGGGTCTTTGTTACAACATAAATATATTTATCATGTACTTCTATCAATGAGTCTAGCACCACGATTTACTGCACTGCAAACGTTCAGCAGCAAAACTCACAGAAAGCTTGTCAGCTTACCCTAGGAGCATATTTGGTGTAATCTGCCAGCTCCTGGTGATTTCCTGAGACCTTTTGCTAGCTTTTACAGCTTTCTGGCATTAATAGCTCATTAACTGCTTTCTCTGAAGACAAACATGTTGAACCTCTTTAATAATTTCCACTGCCAACATCTATTTCTGAGCTTACTGATACTCAATTCCAAAGTTTTGAACATCTTGCAAGCTTTGATTCCTCGCCAAGGCTTTCTTCTGCTTCTACACCAGATTTCTTCATACACTTTACAGTTATCTCCACCTTGCAGTAGTATTTCATGGTTCGTTTTGGCCCTGTTCTCCTGAAGATCTGCAAGGCACACTTATTTCTTGTTTTCTTCTTCTCAACGCCGTGGTTTTTCAGGGTATTTTAAGTCTTGAAATTTACAAATAAACTCTCAGAAGATGATTTAACTATTTCTGAAACTGCCTTACTTAATTCTATTTTTCATGTATTTTTATCCTAAAAATATACTGAAGCGTTTAATATGTTTAAAAAGATCAAAGTAATTGATGCATCAACAAATGCCAGGCTCAAATTCTGAAGATATCTGCCAGATAATGTGTATAAAATGTTTTTTCTATCTTCATTGTTTCAAACTTCGCAAAATAGTACAGACAAATGTCAGTTTCTTGGAATTATACTTTACAACTCCAGAAACATTTTATTTGTAGCTTTTTTAAACAAAATGACAAATGTATAGAAATATTTACTACCCCTCCAATAAAGTAACAAAGCAAAACAAAAAACCCCAAATAAAAAATATTAAGATTGTGATGTTTTTCCTGGAAACTTGCATTTCCTGATCATGCATTTCTAATAATAAATTCAACCTAGCAAAAGTCATAATTCAAGCTTCAAATAAATTAATTTAGAAGTTTTAAAAATATTAAAGAAAATGGAGGATGAAGTGGTGGTAAGCCACAATCGAAGAATTTGGTTTAAATTTCCTGTAAAAGCTTTCTGTGCAGTTCTGGCTAGAAGTTTAAGTTATCTTTAAGAGAGCACATTTGGAAAAGCCACAGGTAATTATTTATTTATTTATTTATTTGAAATGAAAGCCTGCCCTCTTGCGTAAGACTGAAGTTTAGCACAACTACAGTCAAGAACACAGAGACATGAAGATCAGGGCTACTTCCCGACTGTCTCGAAAACATGAACCTTGCAGTGCTCTTCTAGCGGAGCGTGCTGCTTTTGCTGAACGAGGAAAACGGGGAACACACAAAGCAGCTACTCATAACCTAATGCCCTCTCTGCAACAAGAATAAAAAGAAAAGGCTTTCTATTTTGCTTGTTATCTTGGCCAATAAACTAGAGTCAATTTGCCTCACTAGAGGCTCTGCCTCACACTGAGAAAGGAGAAGAAAAGGAAGAAGAAGAGGAGAAGGAAAAGAGAGAAGAAGAAACAGAGGAACAGCTAAATCATCGGGACTTTTCTTGTTTTTTTAACCCTTATCCCAGTTAGCATACTACAAAGGCATCTACATCTTTAAGAGAGGAGGCCAAGCATGAAGTCCAAGTCACAAGCGACTTGAGAAAGCCCACAGAAGACGACGTATATCACTTTGTGTCAACAGGATCCTGAAGTCAAAATCACTGAAAACTACCATGACTACTACTACTACACACGCTTCACAGCCAGCAGTAAATGTTTATCCAGCTGCACAAGTAGCAGCACTGTCACAGAATACACAGTGCAAGGCATTCCTTGTGGATGTATGTACCTACAAATGGAGAAAGCTTTCACGGAGATTTGAAATTGAGAATGTTTATCCCCCAGAAAAGTTAGCCACATACATAAATAAATAACAAATAACACCTACTTTCGAAGGTGTTCGTGTTCCTTCAGGAATAGTTCTGTTCTTCTGTTATTCACGCCAGACCCACTTTTATATGATCTAAAATGTATTTTTAAAAAATTTGAAAAACAAAAATTTAAAAAACATTTTTTCCAGAGGCTTTTCAGTAGACAACATTAACTGATGCACATCACACCAAGCTTTGTTACTCTGAAGTGACCAAATAGGCATGTTCCAGGCATGTTAAGTCAGTTCTAAAGTGATTTGGCATAGCTTAATAGTTTTACTTTAAAAACATGAACTCCTTTTCATAGTTAAAAAACCAAACAACAGAACAGAACCTTATCACAGCCTTACTAAGAGCTGTGAATTCAAGTAACTTTCTGCTTTATTCAGAGCACAGACAAATAAGCTGTGCCAAGCATTCTACAGCAGGTTCCCACCTTCCCCCTCTGCGAACAGCCCCGTACCATCGCTGTAACACACAACATCACTTACTCGATATCTTTCCGTACTGATCCCAACAGATTCTCTCTTTCTCGTATTGCCAAAAAGTTCGCTTTGGTTTTGTGGAATTCGTGTGTATAGTCCTGTAATAAAACAATTATTCCAAAATCAGGATCCCGAGATCAATTTAACAAGACAATATACTCAAGAAAAATCCAATCACCTTTTGAAGTGTTAGCTGTTCTCTAACACAAAGTGCAAGACCAACTTACAAAATTAACATAAAAAATGCTTAGGAGGTAATGCAAAGTATTTTTAAAACCCACTGCTCTTACAGTATTTGCTAACTTTTGATAGCTACAGCTAAGGCCAGAGTGGGAAATCCACTGTAATTCCTTGTCCCAATTTCACATATCTTCATCCTTCTGATAAATTACCATTTTGTGTTGGAATTTCCTGTTACTGGTTGAATCTGAAGCGCTAGTAAGACTTACTTATTTGGTGTGGAGAAGACATTTATTTTGTTAAGTTACACCAGATGAAAAAGAAGTCTTTTCTGAACAATGAAGATGACTTTTTTTTAAATCTTTAAGTTCCAATTTTACATTTGAAAAAATTCAGGCAACTAATACTGCTTGAAAAACAACTTAACTGGCAACTGGTGTCCACCAAAAATCATTTTAAAAGGTCAGCACTATTTTTCATATAAATGCAGCAGCTTTTGCACAACACTACGCTTTTCACATCATGTATTGCATGGATACAAACCAGCAATCAAACTGTCTATGATCAGCCAAATAAAACATGCATTTTTAACATTACCATGCCATAACATGCCATGAAAACATTACTGGTTTGAAACATGGTTGATTTATAACACTAATCAGTAGCTTTAGCCATCACATGCCCGTCAACTCCATTTAGCAGTTCAGATGGTTTTACAGTCCTATTTTCTTATCTCAAATGTGATGTTCCCTCTCACATGGCTACGTGACAGACCACACAGAGAAGGTAACTCACTACAGTACCTTTCCTCCTACGCTATGTAAAAGACACCTATATAAGATCGCACGCTTTACTGTTCTTTCTTAGCTAGGTGGTAGTCACCAACACGACATAAAAAGTGCTGTTTTTTCAACTCTGTTCACTGACTGGTGTACCTGGAAAGAATAAAAGTGAGGGGATCGGTGGCATTTAAATCTTCTGTAAGACATTCAAGCATACTGGGACATCAGCACTGCTGATAATTATTCCAAACAAAGACACAAAATAAAAGCAATAAGAACATGCTTGTTACCTGCAGTATGTCTCTATGACGCTGTAACGTATGCATCAGCGCAGCATTCAGGGACGGGACTCCCGCACTGTTTGTGTATTCTGCCATCTTGTCATTTATCCCAGTAAGCTAGAGGAAGGGGGGAAAAAAACCAAAAAACAACCCTAAACAATGAAATGGCTTATTCTTGTAAGAAAGTTACAATGCCTAAGTGGAAGGAGCCAGCTCTAACGACAGACACACACCTTCAAACGCACCGGTCCGTCACTCACACTAGTGCTTCCTAACATTCATCACAGGAACCTGTACTGCAGTATTTCCTACGCGCTGAAGTAAAACCACAGCAACTTGAGTTACCTTTCCCAGAAGTTGTTCAATCTCCACAGCCATGGTCTCAAACATTCTGTCCTGGCTTGATCCATTTAAGAGAGGAGTTGTGTCAGAGCTAAGGAAAACGAACAGCAGTTACTGAAAAGTATAATAACGAATCAAGGTACTAAGGACACACTAGTATCAGGTGTTGGCAAGCTCCACTACCCAGGTTTCCTAGAGGTTTCCTAGAGGGATGAATCATGTCTAGAAAATGACATTATCTTCTCATGCTGCATTGCTAGTTCAGGTAAGAGTTAAAGGCATGCATCATGTGGGGAAACCGTACCCTCTCTTTGGAAGGTGCTCCTGACACCAAACACTCGTCTGCTACCAGCACATGTCTAGCACCAATGCCCTTCTCTCCCCAACTTTTAAGCTTCATTTCTTTGTTTATTGGCAGGAGGGAGCACTGCACTGTTAGCACGTTACACCAGCTGCATAACTACACCTCAATAACACAGTGCTAGGACAACCCACTGCCCTACTAAGCAGTCAGCGTTCGCCAGAGCAATACACACCACGCGTCTCACCACAATCACGGGTTCACACGTTACACCTTCCCTGTGCTTTTTAAGGGAAACTAAAACCGTAACGGTAAGTCATATCTAAGCAACAGAACAGAAGCACAACACTACGCCAGCCTGCAGTACACCTTTCAGAGACTACTCTCTGCTTTGGGAAGCTATCATAACTGGAGAAAGAGAACTAAGTTTTTAATAGGATGCAAAAATAATGAAAACAATTAGATTACATGGCAAGTAACAGCACAGAGTTAGAACAAGAGAGAGACTAGGACTTTGATTCAAGAGTAACACGATCACATTATTGAGGCTCTATCAGGCTTCTGGAACCAGAAATTCATTAAAGGTTCAAAATTTATTTAATTATCAAAATAAACAAATACAAGTATCAACACAGAGAGCAGTCACACTCCCAACTGACACAGTGTTGGGACCCACAGCTAACAAGCAAAGAACGGCAGTTTTTAAAGGCTGTGCACGGGGACAGCTGATACTCAGTGCTGTGGAACTACAGGAAAGACCTCGACTCTGGCCCATAAGCTAGAAAGCCTTAAAAAGTTTTATCGTACTAATTCTTCAATCAAACATCAATCCACCCAAAGGAGACAGAAACTACTTACATATACACACACAGGCAGGTATGTACATATCTAGTTCACGTATTTATATAAGAAGTTTCATCATTATGACTCGTCTTAGGAGAAAGCCAGAAAGAAGCAGCCACCTCTCCTGCAGGGAGGGCTGGTCACCTGCGCAGCCTTGGAGCAGCCACGGCCGCTCAGTGCTCCGGTTCCCTTACCTTAAAACAGGGATTACAGATACCACACCAGCCCAGCCGGGAGAGGCACAGCTAAATTCCCCCAATACTGAAGTCCCTGAAAACCCCCCGCTAGTTTAATACAAGAAAACCTAGAAAATAAGCTGATGTAGTGTGCATTAAAAAGTCCTATCACCGGTTCACAGACTAACCCCACAGATACAAAATGAACTTTAAATTCCGTTTCCCCTAGTGACATATACGTTCTCACGATGCACCACTGCAGCCCACACACCCTTCTGACTCACATGCCAGCATCAGTCAATATTGCATCAAGAAGTGCTGAAATGAGCTTTTTAAGAAGCTAAGCATAAAGGCCGCAGGTGGGACTAGCATTAAGCACATTATAAAAGTGAATCAAACACCACAAGCAGCATTTAAAACATAAAGAAATGGGCTAGTACCTATACCTGTCGCGCCTTCCGTCTCGGGCGCCGCTGTAGCTGGTGCAGAGTTTGCTGAAGGAGACCAGCTTCAGGTCCAGCTCGTTCTCCAGCTGCCTCGCCTGCTTCCTGAGATCTGCACAGGGCGGCCGAGAGCGGGGAGGGTCGTGGGGGGGGGGAGAAGTCACAAACCCGCACGGTGACCCCACGCATTTTGGGGGACGCGTTTTCAGCAGGTGCAGCCCGCTCGGGAGCCCCAGGCAGGGGAACACCACTGAGAGAAAGGGGGGAACCGCGGCGGCCCGCACAGAAAGGGGAGCACCCCACGCTGAAACCCGCGGGGGGCTGGGCTGAACACCCCCAGGCCCTGTCCCACACCACCGGGAGGTTCCGGCGCGGGGTGCCTCCCTCCCTCACCCCGGGGCCTTCCCGCCGCGGGGCTCAGCCGCCTCATGGCTGGGGGGCCGATGGGGCCAGCGCAGCCTGCGGGCGCGGGCGGCTCCGGCTCCCCCGCAGAGGAGACCCGGCGGCGGTTCCAGCCTGCCCGGGCCGGGCCGTGCCCCGGGAGGGCCCCGCGGCGCGCAGCCGCCCCGTCCCCGCCGCCCTCGGGCCCCACTCGCCTTCCCAGTAGTTGCTGCTCCCCGCCGCCATCTTTGTTGTCCAACGTCAGCCGCGGCCCGGCGAGCCCGCGCGGCCGAGAAGCCCAGAGCGTCTTCCTGAGAGCGCGGCGCCCGCCGGGAACGGGCGGACCTCCCGTTGCAGCGCCCCCCAGCGGATGGGCGGTGCCCGGCCCCCTGGTCCCGGCCCCCCCCCCCCCCCCCCCC
>WHYT01016902.1:444479-454905 GCA_009806455.1 Tetrax tetrax
GCATCCTTGCAGCCCCCATCCCCCGCTGCCCGTTGTAGAAAGAATGAGACAACCCAGGTGGACATCAAAATAGTTTTATACAGGTTATTGGATCTCAGTATACAGGTAAAAAACCAGAGGGCCTGGCCGAGGGCAGAGCCGGGCCTCGCCTCGCGCCACCCCGTCCCGCTGCCAGGAAAAGGCGATTCAAGTCCCTTTTAAAAATGTACATTTGAAGGCACAGTGCACGGACCAACACGCTCCAAGGACAAGGGCCCGCGGGGGACCAGCTCCTCGCCAGAAGCAGCATGGGCTCTCCCGCAGACGGACGGACAGACAAGGGGAGGCCGCTGCTGCCTTCCCAAACCCGGCGACAGACAGCCCCAGCCTCTCCCTTCCTGCGGCTCCGAGCCGGGAGCGAGAGCCAGACAGCCCACCTGGTCCTGCTGCGTAGAAAAGTCTCACACGTTTGCCAAACACCTCAAATCCACGCACCTTAGAAATACGCACCCAGTCCAAGCTAACTGCAAAACGCACTCTCAGAGGGAAAGGGCCGCTTCCCATCAGCTTATTGCTACTGGGACAAAGCAAGGCCAGCTCAGTCCCTTACCTGCTGCCAGAGCAAACAAAGCCCAAACAGAGCCCCAAGAACCCTTTGCAAACTCAGCTTTAATATAAAACCCCAGCTGTGTTTCTTGTTAAAACCCTCAGAAGCAGGAAAAGTTGGGAGATGCGGCAGGGTTAATGCTATCGTGTGCTGCAGCCCATGACACATGGAAAAGGGTCATAGCCCGGGGTCACACCCCATCCCCTGCTCAGCCCCTCAGCTGGGAGCAGGCACGGGGACGTTCATGGCTCCTGCAGAACAGAGGCAATGAGAGCAGCTCTTTCACACAGCAACGCAGGACAGGAGCTCAGGGAACACTCAGCCTCAGCTCCCTGTTCCCAGCACGCCTCCCCAGCCCCATCTTAGGCAATGTAACTCCCCCTGCACTGGGGAAGTGGGTATACTGGTGTCAAAGGGTTCTCTTTCTCCCTCCAGACACGCAGCTGCTGAGACGATAAGCATGGCAGCACCGCCACAGGCACGTGGCTTTGGAAGGGCATCTACCATGCAGACAGGGGAGGAACAGCTCCTTCCCAAGGTGATGTGGCCCAGCAGCCCCCAATGGGGAGCCCGCTGCACTGTTCCCCCAGAGCACTGCAGAACAGACCCCGTCATGTATTTGGCTGCAAACACCCCTCACAGACACCCTGTGCAGGTTGCACTAGAGGACCTCGCGGGGCTGCTGGCGAACAGATCAGCTCAGGGCAAACGAGGTGCCTAAGATGTTGCTGCACCAGGCTCCTGCACCCCAGAGCTCAGGTCAGTGGGGTAAGAATGAAAAAAGAAAATGAGCAGCAAGAAAATAAGTGCCTATTCTAACCCCAGGACAAGAATGTCAGAGATGCATAAAGGCTTTGGAAAACCAAACATTTCCGTCATTCTTCTTTTCTGGTCATCCCCTCCACTCCCCACAGATCCCATGTGGGTGTCTTGGGCTCCTCTTTCCAACTTCCTGCCAAGTGCTAGAAAACAGAATGTGGCTGCTTTTCTCTCCTCCTCCAGCACAGCTCGGCCCTTCCTCACACCCTGCACCCAGGCCCTCACAGCAGCAGACACAACTGCAGACACACAAGCAGGTGGAGCTCTTGCTGCTTACTTCAGGGATGCTGGAGTAGCAGAACAGAGCCAAGCCACCAGGCTAATTCGCTGTCTACTATCATCAGAGCTTGATGAGAGGGTGTTTCCAAAGTGCTCTGATCACTAAATGGTCTAGGGTGGACAATGGCAAATGGTGCAGCTTTTTAAAATTTAAGACTGACGTTGGGCCATGGATACTCCCATGACCTCTCCCTGCTGCTCCAGTAATGCTCAAATACAAAGCAGTGGTCAGATTTTACTGTTTCCTCCTGAATAGTGGTGGACTTGAGCAAAACTGATCAGGTGAGCCAGTAACTGATTGCTTTCCTACAGTATCCACCACAATCAGTTTATCCAGTTGCTTAGAACAATCGTCAGTTCCTCTTTCAGATGCCGTGCTGTTGTAACGCTAACACGAGACCCCAAAGGCCAGGTTACTACACAAACAAGAAGCAACCAAGGGTGATGGGGATAAAGTTTCTTTCTTCCTCAGAAGTCAGGAACAGCAGTACTGCAGAGCTGGCAAACAACTGAACTCTGACAGAGTTCACTGGAGCTTTGGCATTGCTCCTTTCTCCAGCTCACATCAAGAACAGATGTCATCTCCCCCAGGTAGTTTTCCACCACCTGGAACTAGCAACACAGAGGTGCTCCACAGCCACTGCAGAGCACAGCAGGCCACAGCACCTCACGGTGGGGAAAAAAGCTCCAAGCGAGCAGCAGAGAACCAAGAACAGTCTTTTTCCGAAGGCTGCTCTGCAGAGTGTGGAGTCAAGTGAAGGATCTGGCTTCCCCCAAGTACAGAGTGGAAAACACGAAATCAAAACAGGCAGAGAAACTGCTTTGGAGTGTTGAAACTACGACCCCATGCAGGTCTCGGGGCACTTCCCCACCATCTGCTCACCCTGTCGAGATGCTGGGGAAGTGCTAGGAACTCTGCTGGCCACCCCGTTAAGTTGCCTTTCGAACAACGTCACGTGAACCTCCAGATCTTGACCCAAAAATGTAACAAGCCATGTCCTTAGCCTGAACACAGCCTCCAACACCCACCGATTTGCATGTATGTAGGAACAGAGCAAACAGTAGAGGGAAGTTGGGAGCTGCCACCCACACCTCTGGAGGTCACATCCTGCAAGCTAATGTTTCCAAACTGAACCACAGGGATCACCCCCGCCACCGGGTCTGGTCCGTGGGAACCTCCTTTCCTGCCCAGGAGGTGTCAGTGTTTGCTGGAGTATAGTGTTTCTTCCTCAGTGTCCGTTTCATCCTGGAATTCATTGCTCAGGAGGGACTTCTTTGAGCTGGTGGACATCATGCGGATTTCATCCTCATAATCATCGTGGTGCTGCCGGAGGCGGTGGAAGCCATCTTTGTGTCTGTTGGACTTAATGGAGCAGACACACCAGATGATACAGGCGGTGAGGACCAGAGCAGACATACTTGCACCTGCCAGAGAGAAGACATTAAAGTTAATGCCACGTTCCCCAACTCCAGAGGCTCCCAGGCTTGCCACCATCTCTCTTCCCTTCTACAGTCACAACCACTTTCCTCACTTCACTGTGACCCTGCTCCTTCCTCCTGGGCCACAGAAGACCTGCCATCAAGAGGGCAGCTCCCAGAGCAGGACTGCACCAGCTACACTTTCTGTGCTTGTAATCTAGGATAGCACCTCTGAACAAATCTGGAGACCACTGGGTATAAACTCCAGCCTCCCCAAGAGCTGCCACCTCGCAAAAAAAACCAAAAAAAAACCAAACAAAAAAAAAACCCCAAAAAACCCAGCAAAAAATACCTCTTAATGCTTACCTGGTGCCACATCACTCAAAGAAAATCTGGGGAAGAAGCAAGATCTCCCAGCTCCCAGGTCTAAGCACAAACAGGCTCCCTCCATTCCAGGCACCTCGAAGTCCATTCTGGACCCTTCAGACCCCTGCAACGCTCTCTACTCCCTCCCTCCCCTCCGCCAGCCCGGGATCACCAGACCCAAGGGCTGTTGGACCAGTTTGCAAGTACAAGCACGTGTTTGAAAGGGAAAGCAGGAGATGGCTTAAGCCTGCAGGCTGCTTTTCCAGTTCAGTGAAGAGAAGGGTCATTGTCAGCATGAACTGGTAAAGAAAGCAAAGCTCAAAGCTTTAATTAGAAGTATCACTTTACCTGCAACAGTTACAACCAGCTCCCTTGGCAGCCCAAATATCCTGTTTTCCGTGTCAAATACGATTAACACGGAGCTGGGTGCATCATGACGTACAAAGACCTGCAGAAAGATAAGAGAGCTCAGACCGTCTCAACGCTTGCGCCTCTCCTAGGTGTGCAAACCAAAGAGGTACTTGCTGACCAGGGCAGGACCAGGTGGATGCCACAGACAAGCGCAATGAAAAGAAAAGCTACTGCCCAAAACAACCCTGCTCTGCTGCGAAATTCTTTTCCATCCATTAAACCAAGGCAGAAAACAGCCACTCTGGGCACATCAGTGGCAGTTAAACACAGCCAACGAGGCAGACCCCAAAAAGGGGATGCTTTTACGTGACAGGGAGTGGGGGGAAGATCTCCAATACGGACATTCACATACCTTGACGTGTTTCTGCTGGTACCCGTCGGCTATTGCATTGATGTTATGTAAACCTGGAGCCAACAGCACATGGAAATAGCCACCTTCTTTAGTATAGACCCTCAAACCCTCATTAAGAACGATGGTAGCTTTAGAAATTGCCTTGCCATTCTTGTCTTGGACAAATCCATGGACTCCCTTATGAACCTGCAATAAAGCATTTCAAACACTTCACGTTCATATCCAAGCACATGGCACATTTGTAACTATAACAGGATCTGATATCCCCCTCAAAACACAGCCTATTCTCTACCCCTGACCCCCATAATAAATAAAAAGTGCACAATACTGCAGGGACTGCTCAGCCCACCATGAGGCAAAACAGTACAGATGTTTAATGGTAACACATTTCCTGGTCACTCGCTGCCTCTGGTCAATCCATTCCTCATGCAATCTTAATTATGACTGTCTGTAATTGCACAGCACCAATGAAAACACAAAGACTCTTCATACTGCTCTCTTTGTCTCCCCCTCCCCAGCCAGCACACTACCTTCACTCCTTGCCAGGATTTCCTCCCACAGACTGCGGCTCACCTCCACAAGCATGCTAAGGAGCGATTTCCTGTGGTCTGCCCACAGGCCAGGAAGCTGTCCTGCGCTCGGGAAGTAGCAGCAGCTGGTATAAACAGTGATCTCGGGACAATGACCAAACATAACGCTGAAATCCTGCAAAAACCAAAACCACAGTTAGAACAAAAGAGGTGGTATTTTAAAAGCTTTGCAAAGTGCAGCTGGAGGTGGGGAAGTTTTGCCGAGACATCAGAACAAATACGCTTTTTAATGCTTGTTTAGCAGAGACAGAAAGCCTCGTGTCATGATGAGGTACCTTCATGCTTCCCAAGTGACTGTGCCATTCCGAGCCACGGATCACACCACCAGGAATATTCTCATCTGTGAGAGCAAGAACACAGTTGTCAGACAGATCTGCTCCTAGCAGAGTCTAGCGCAAGCTGACACGGGAGTTAAAGGATTCAAGCAAACATACCTGACTTATTTGGACAGCCTGGCTGGCCCAAATGCATCAGTGGATGGTTGTTTGCATACAGAGATGCCAAGTGCTTTAGTGTTTCTTTGTTCTCCACTACAAAGAGAAAAATGAGACTTTGAGAGTGCAACTCCTATTCACTGGAGAGGCAGAGTCCCATTCTAACATCATGATCCTGATGATGTTCCAGATCTGGTCCTGGCGTTCCAGATTTCCTCTAACACTGAGGGGTGGTATCAAAAGCAGACTTTATTCTTGGGCAGAGGTCAGAACTCTGTTGTAGGAATGGAAGTGGTAGATATTCTGATCCCCAGCTGAATCCTGCGAGGCTTTACAGCTTTACTGAACAGAATGTCACCTCCAGATACAAAGGGCTGGACACACAAAAGGAGGCTACAGAACCCCACCAGTGCAAAAAGCTCTTACACCCTGCAGTCACATGAACTTCTGCAGAAGCAGCCCAAGGGTAACCGTGCGTGCAGGGCCCGGAGGTGTCAGCCATACCTGTCTGCGCTGGCTTATCGTACGGGTAAGTGACAAGCAGAGATCCTCCATCCAGCGCAACAGAGAGGCTGAAATCCTGCTTCAATATCAAGTTCTCCATGATGGCTTTGGTCTCAGGCTCTCGTGTCCCTGAGTACCGGGAATAATTGCCTGTAAATCAGAACAACAAGTAGAAAAGGGAACTGGCAACAGTTTCCTCTGCTATTTGAGAGGCCAGCAGAAGTACATTCTTTGTTTATGTCTGAAATTAAGTCTGCTGCCTGTATTAAAAGGTATTTGTCAGATCTCCACAGATGCACCTGACAGATCACCTAGTCCACACTACCCATGAGGGGCATTCATCTGCAAAGCTAAACAAATGTGACACATCGCTATTTCCCCAAGCTATTTACTTCTCTGATACAGAGGGTATTTCGTGTGTATTTGCTCTCCTCAATGTCACTGAACTGACATTTTCTTAAGAAACCATTTGGGATGATCCCAGCCAAACAGAAAACTTTGTCCCCAGGAATGGTGGGCATAGCACTCACACAGTGCTGCGGATACAGCAGGCAGCTACATGGAAACCAGAAAAGGATCAAAAAAGGAGACTGTTTCCAGGGTATTTTTCAGAAATGAGGAGTTGAAAGAAATCAATTCACAGCAAAGATACATTAGGTGTTGTCTGACCCCTGGCCTATTCCTAAAGAACTCTGCTTTGTCTTTTCCTTGCAAATAAGGGACTGCAAAGTACCATCTGTAAGGGGGATCCAAGTTTGGAAGCTGCCAGCAGCTGCGCTGCCTGGGCTCCAGGGCAGGAGTGCTGCTCTCTTTCGAGGTACACCCTGCAACCAACCAACTACACCCAACCCTAGAGCAGCAGGCAGGAGACTGCTACAGCAGCCCGCATTTCTACAGGGATGCTACACATCACTTGGCTTTAGTTTGCTTTACTTGTGAAGTCTGTGTCCAGATCTCTGCCATGAGCATTAGTCTGGCCGATCTTCGACGTGCAGCCTCTCTCCTGCGCTATCTCACGTCCGTCCGGATTCAGGGAAGGCACAATCACAATCCGTGTTCGGTCAATCAGCTGAACAAAAGGAGAAAGTGTACAGAAAGTGCAATTAGTAGAGTTCATTCTCTATACATCTCATTTGCCTGGATCTCATCCTGGGAACTGCTGCTTATGTTGGTACCAGCAGTCAGAGGTTCCCACCAGCCCCGTGGATTTCACAGTGCCTCCCCATTACGTGTCAGACTACTGCAACCCACAAGCCACTGTTAACAAGACAAGTCACTCCCAGTGAGCCCTGTCTTCTCAGATATAACTGGAGGGCTCCAAGATGCTCTGCCGCATTGGCTTCTCACCTTTGTAACAGCAGCGTTCTTCTTGTAGTTCATGCAAAGAAATTCTGCCAGTGCCAGGAGCAGCTCTGTGCCAACGGGAGCGTTTCCGTGAATACCAGCGACAAAGCGGATCTTTGGCTCCTCAGGCTCAGACTGGTTGGGCTTGTTGGAGATTTCGAGGGACCAGATCTGACGGAACTCGACGCTCTGACCCAAACTGTCAAGAGATGAGAAACCAGAGCGTCAGCTCAGAAACAGAACTGCACCCCTAGCTGGGCCTTAGGGAGAAATCCCAGTGTGGAAAGGAACTACTGCAAGGAGGAGGCTGCGAAGACCAATCACACACAAAACACAACCACATCATGAGGGATTTGCAGCAGCACTGAACCAAACTCACTCTGAACATCAGTTTGAACACAAACATCTGTGTAAGAACATATCCAGGTCCAGGTGTACAGGACACCCAGTGTTCCATCTCTCTCTATATGGCCTGTAACATCACCATAGATGTGGAACTGCTCAATGTCTCTCTGCTTCCAGCGTTGCTTTGGTGTTTTGTTTTTTTTTTTTGGGAGGGTGGGAGGGGAACGGTTTGGGGTTTGGTTTCGGTTGTTTTTTTTTTTTTTTCAGAGCAGGATACCTCTGGACATCCAACTCATTTATAAAGCACCGGGCGTAGAGGACAAAGACAGGCCTATTTCCAGTAACGCAGTTGTTGTTGCTACAGTCGTGCCATTAAGTTAGCAGAGTGAATGCAAGCAAAGCAGGGAACACAATCGGGGCTGATGCAATGCGACGGACAATAGAGGCTACAGATCAGAAAAGCAGCCTTGGCACCAGCCCGGACAGCACATGAGCACGTTGTGCCTGGTAACAACAAGCAACCGAGGTCCTGGGACAAAGAGATTTGTGCTTTCTAAAGCTGACAGAGGGTAAGCGCTACAGGTCACAAAGGAAAGCAGAGGACTGCAGACAGCTGGTCTCCTGCAGGAGTGCAGAGGCCTTGGCTCAGGGCAGGCTAACTCAAACGTGTCTCGCGCTATTGAATCGAAATCTGAAGGCAGACAATGAAAAAAGGACATTTGAGATTTCCAAGTCAAATTTGATCACTTCTGCTGGGGACTTTTAACAGAGTGGATGTCAGAAAGGATTTGGGAAACAGAGGAAACAGAGCATGGAACAGCCATTTGCAGAAGCCTGTGATATCAATGCTGGGAATATCGCAGTCCCAGGAACCCCTGGGGAACCGACAGCACCCCAGGTTTAAGGCAGTAAAGTGATGTCTCAGGAAAAAGCACACAGATGCACCTGCAAGTCCCTGCAGCCAGTGCCCTTACATGTGAGGCTCCCGTGAACCACAGGGAAGGGGAGCACACGAGCTCCCCATCTCTGCACGGCTCGTCATTCCACTGCTGCCCCACCACAGGCTGCTGCTCAGGGAGGAGTTGAGCACTGCTGCTCTGAGTTTTCACCTGGTGAGATTTGTGATGTGCGGGTAGTTCAGATAGAGGCCTCGGAGGAACTCAGAGAGGTCTTTGTAAGGGCGGTATCGGTAAGGAGAGACGTCCCCCGAGGAGGTAAGCAGGAGGCGCTCCAGGCCATTCTCAGCAGAGAGGTCTTTGATTAGGGTCTCAAACTCCTTCTCGTTGGGGTCACTGGTGTCTGGGGTGTTCAAGACTGGAATCTTCCCCTCCTCCTCTTTGATGTCTGTCCGTGAAAGAGTGAAGTTGACTTGCACCCCACCTTTGCTGCCAACTTCCACTGTCTTAGTGACTGGATCGTACCTACCCAGGAAAGAGAAAGCAAAAGGAAACGTCAGGGGTTCAAGGCCTCACACAACAAGCCACCCCCCTTCCTGACTAAGACACTCACATGGGACTGCTACTGCTCCCCAGCCAAAAGTGAGAAGCATAAAAACAAAGAGTAAGAACATTTCAAAGAGACACAGGAATGGCAGGAGGACAGGGAGCAGCACAGGGCCCAACACAGCGCTGAGCCACTTTTGGCTCAGGTGTTGCAGGGTGACGTGGCAGACTGGCAGGACAACAAGTCAGGCTGCTTTAACACAAAGGTTTTGGCAGCGGTTAAAGTGATGAACTCATTTCTGCGGGCAGCTGCCTGCAAGAGAATTTCCCCTAAAGACACCAAGTTATCAACTCCTGCCCCAAAAAAGAGAAGGTTTGGATTGTACACTGGGATCAGATGAGCGGTCTTTGACATCAGGGTAGCATCACGTTGCTAACTCGGCACAGGCCAGAGGGCAGAAGAAACACCCATGCCTACATCTGCTGTAGGCCGAGGCGATGAGACTACTCCTGACTGGGAAGTCAGTCATGCAGCTGTTTGCTCCCTGCGCCACGGCGTGCTCACCCTCGGGCAGATGCTGTGATTTTGTACGTCCCCTGAACCAAGAGGCGCCAGTAGTCTCCATCCCTGTAGGTGGTCACCGGGTGGTTGATGTCGGCGACGCTGATGGTGGCGTTGAGAATGCCCCTTCCGTCCGTAGCATCCAGCACAAATCCCCAGACACCACGGTGAACCTGAGCACAGACCCGGAGCCCTGCTGAGTGCCAGCCCTCGCTCTGCCTCCCACCATCACTGACACCCAGAGCCCACCAGCTCCCAACCCAAGAGGTTCAGCGTTCCCAGAGGAGCAACGTGTTCCAAAAAGGTTCATGTTAGACTCGCCAGCAGCTGGCATGGACAGAGATCACGTAATGAGTACAGTGAGCAATTGTTTGGCTCACGTGCCACAACAGCACACTCTGCTCCACACCTTTGTTTGCACACCCCAGGTGCGCAGCACTACCACCAGCCCCGACTCAGACTGGAACAGCACAGAAAGGCCACTCCAGGGAAAACCAAGTCAGTAGTACATAAAAAGCCCACATCTGCATCGCCTGGCTGCTGTTCCCATACAGACTTCTGCTACGTGGAGAAGGAGGAGAAAGGGGAAGTCAAGACATGTTCTGTTCAGGACCACTTCTGTGGAGCAAGTACCCAGTCTGGCCAGGAAGCAGCACTTGCGTCAGCCCAAAGATGAGCCTGTTCGTTCTGGCACATCCAACGCAAAGCCCAGGGGCAGCTCACGCAAGCATCTCACCTGTTTCATGAACTGGAGGAGAGAGCGGCGGTTCTGCTCCCAGTATTTTGGCAGCTCCTCAGCTTTTGGGTATTTCACACAGCCCAACTCAATGGTCACTTCAAAGCAGTTTGTATGTAAATAATTCCAGTCTTGCATCCCGCCTACAACAGGAATGTTAAAAAGTTTTGACAAGGTCTCCTGAAGGTAATTGTACCACAGCTCAAAAAAAAAAAAAAAAAAAAAAAAAAAAAAAAA
>WHYT01016903.1:14901-40320 GCA_009806455.1 Tetrax tetrax
ACTCTCTTTTGGATGTTTTCTCTGTTTTACTTTTGGTTTTGAATTAGTACTAAAATAAGGGTGTCCTGATTTTGTTTAGGGGAGGGGGGCCAAAGGTGGTAGCTTCTGTAGGAAACTGCTAGAAGTCGCTCCCCTTTGTTTAGGGGACTCGGCCGCGCCTAGGTCAGACCTGCTGCTTGTCAAGGCCAAGCCAATTGGTAGCAGAATGTTCTGTTATAATGCCTCTGCAATAACATATTTAAGAAGGGGAAACAGGGGGAAAAAAAAAAGGGAAGAGAAGATGTGAAGCAGCTGAGCAGGGGCAGAGATGGGCAGGTGCAGGCCTCGTGGGCCTTGCAGGCCTCACCCTCTGGCCTCTCACCCAGCAGCCGACTGGGCCCAACTCAGCCCAGCCTGGCTGCAAGAAGTGGAGAGAAGATGAGAAGAGAATAAGATGTAAAAAGGATCCTGAGAGGCATCTGCCAGCCTGTTGTGAGAGAAACAGCTGCAGACACCAAGGTCAGTGAAGAAGGAGGGGGAGGAGTAATGCGGCTCCTGGCCAAGATTCCCCTGCAGCCTGTGGTGACGACCATGGTGGAGCAGGTTGTCCCCCTGCAGCCCATGGAGGGGCAGAGATTCACCTGCAGCCCGTGGAGGACCCCACGCTGGAGCAGGCAGATGCCTGAATGCGGCTGTGGCCTGTGGAGGGCCTGCTGGGCAGCCATTCTGGAGAGCCTGCACTCCGTGGAAGAGATAACCCACACCAGAGCAGTTTCACAAAGGACTGTGGCCCGTGTGAGGGACCCCACGAAGGAGCAGGGGAGGAATGTGAGGAATTCTTCCCCCAACTGTGAAGCAGCAGCGTAAAACAATGCGTGACGAACTGACCGCGGCCCCCATTCCCTCTTCCCCTCTGTGCTGCTCAGGTGGAGGGGGGAAGGTAGTAAAGATAAATGTTAAGCCCGGGAAGAGGGAGGGGTGGGGGGAGGTTATCTTGTTCCCTGTCTCATTATTCTGCTACTTTTAGAAATAAATGAATAGTTTTCCCCAAGTCAAGTCTGCTTTGCCTGTGATGGTAACTTCAAGGATTTCTCCCTGTCCTTATCTCAAACCTTGAGCTGTTTTTCCTTATATCATCTCCCCCTGTTCTCTCGGAGGGTGGGAGGAGTGAGAGAGAGACTGCGTAGTCTGGTCCCGATCGGGGCTGAACTACGACAAATGGTTTTTATGGATTTGGAGAATTTACTAGCCTTCCCTGCTATGGATTCTTCAGTAAAACATGTTTCTTCATGTGCTTTTCTCAAAAATACAGAAGTTGGCTCTAAATTCATTTGCCCCTTTCTGTTTATGAACCAAGTAAGATGTTCTGACTGGCTACTTTTGATCTTCCTTGCGGGAGTTCGGTGTATATAAAAGGGCAGATTTTTTTTGGCTCAGCACTGTCTATTATAATTATGTGTATTATAATTATGTGTATTACAGTAGAGTTTGCGGCATCAAAGACAGAGAAACTTAATAAAGTCTCTTCTTTATGTACTCTAAGCGCTTACTTGTCTCCAGTCAGACTGGAATATGTATGTTGAATAATTTCTTCTGTAGATGCCAAAGGGAGACAAGAAGACTTGACGTTTGTTTTTCATTTTACTGAAAATGTTGAGAGAGCCTGGTAAAAGCAGGGCGAAAAGAAACCAGAAGTAAGGTGTAAAATGGGCTTAGAGTCTGAAAATCTAGGAAGTTGTTCAGTCATAGCCTGATCCACTGTGCTTTTAACAGAAGTAGGTCATATGTTCGGGGGAAGTAATACAAACGTGATCGGCATTTCTGCCAGTTTGGATCAGTTTGTTTGTGTGTCGTTAGCTGGTACAAAAAGATGTAGGATACAGGATATATAGAGCATAAAGTATAAATCAATTGTTGCCTAACTGGCCTGCAGAAGATAGGTAGGATTTAATGAGCTCTTAGGCTAAGAATCAATCCATTAGCATCAGCTATTAGGCTAAGCACGCGACACCTCCGGCCACCGTGGGCTTGGTGGGAAGGGGTCAGCCTCTGCAGCCCCCCGGCACTGGCTCTGCAGCGCTGCTGAGCTGCCATCTGCCACCAGCTCTGTCACTGCTGTTGTCACTGGCAGCTCAGACTTGTCACCTGATGAATCCTAGGTCACTTGACTGGCATTCGTGGCTCTTCCCTTCAGGATTTTATATCTTTCCATGTGGATGTACCTTTCCCTCTTGGAAGCTGGTTTACCTTTCCCTCTGGAATCCTTGAGGTGCTAACAAGCCTCGCCTCAGCAACTGTACCCCATCTGTAATTTGTCTTTTCTTGTCTTTCTAGTATTTCACACAGCTCTTCCTCCCAACTTAGTAATTTTCTCAGGAACAAGAGGCACAGTTACACAGTTGGGCTGGATCAGAGCTGGACCTCTCATCCTGGAAACACAAATGGCCAGGGCCCTAGGAGACAGAGCGGGAGCTTTTAAAGCATTGCTGTCTGTTTTCACTTCAGCTGATTTTTTTTTTTTTAATATTTGTCTTTATCAATTTTGGCAACTAAACAATTCTGAACATTTTGTTTGTGGAAGCATAGCATGGCATCCTGCTTTCCTCCTTACATCAATATAGGGAATTGTTCTATATTGACTCAATATTTCATCTTTCTACATTGATTTGTATTTCTACACTGACCTATTTCATCTTTCTCTACCTTTTTGAATCACTGACATGGTTTTATTTTCACAACCACTTCCAGATCCATAGCATATGCTGTAGGTTTATAATACAAATTCTATAACCAGGACCTTCATGTGTTGCATGCATTACAGAGGAAAATAAGTATATTTCCATGAGGGCATCTGTGCTTTCACTTCACAGCATAGCTATGTTATCTTGCTGTATTCATAAAAGCAGTTCTTACAAAATGATGTTTATGTAAATGCTGAAAAAAACCAGACATCCAGTGAATTATTTTTTACTGTAGATTTAAATTGGTCCAAATTCCTTTCTTGAATGCAGACTGAAAATCTATGTTTTGAATATCAAGGCAGAATGCTCTCTTTTTCAATGGATTTTGTATACTTATGCAAATTGCTACTCCAGTTATATAAATTCAGTTTGAGGTCATTTTATGGATAATTTGTTACTTAGTAAAGTAGTTTGTCAGGTTATGAGACATTAATCTTCCAATAGGTCTTTAATTAGGAGAGATGAACTAAATAATTCATAGCAAGACTTGGCCTGAAAACATTTATACTACTCGATTACACCATTTTACATGCAATGACAAATTGTTTTGGTGTAGTCTGGAAATAGCAGGACTTAATTAATTACTTCCAAGGTTTTAGACATCTGTGATAGGTTCTTTAAATTCGTTAGGTTGGATATTCATGCAAAGGCTAAAAATAGAGTTCAAGTCCTTGGGGTTATAAAGCTGAGATGAAAAGAGAGCGTTCTCTTTATGGAACAGAGCAGGAAGCAGCTGCAAGAGGAGAGGAATGGCAGCTAACTAGTGTATCCAATTCCCCAAATACTATTTTTGCAGAACTGAGCTGGAAATCATTAAATACTGAAAATGACATGGTTTTATATTTGAAGAAAAGGGATGTGCTAATTACTTCAGTGCCTTTTACTCATCTGGCCAAATAGATGGAAGAGGTGGCTGAGAAAGGAGCCCTGAACAGTTTAAAAAGCCTACAAACAAATGAAAAAACAAGGCAGGATGTTTTTCTATTTTGAAATCACCTTGTAGATGAAATCAACTAAATGAGAATAATTTGCTAGATTGGAAGGAGAGATTCTTTATTAAAAAAAAAAAAAAAAAGAAAAATAAGCTGGACGTTGTAGTACCCTAAGGTGTATTATATGTCATTAAGTGGTATCTTCAGATGGTGAAGTGGTGAATCACACTGCTATTGCACTTACAGCTAGTGGGAAGAGCAAATACCAAAGCATTATATGATCATGTAAATCTGAGAAAAAAAATCATTTTGATAAGAATATTTACCAACTTATGCTGAGGAGGAGGGTATTTTTTACAAATTAAATACCTCCTTGAACTCTTGAGTTAGAAACTCGTAAAAGATTGAAATTCATAACCCCAAATCTGGAATTAGTCCCTGAAAAGAGTCCTGAGTACAAACAAATACCTAGTTTTTTCTTTTACTCAATCAAGTTGCTGACCTTTACATGTAGCCTCGCAGTTGGAGCACTCATCCAGTGCTCTCAAGCTCTGAGTTCAGTTTCCTCTATGGCCTGAGAAGACTCAAATGCACATTGCCACCTCGCAAGAGGACGTCTGGGTTCGGTGGAAGGAGCTGCACTGTTGTGCTGAATGCAGCTGAGGGAGACCAGAAAATGAGCAATCAAAAGGGAGAGTGACGGAAAAGATAAGTCATTTGCAGTCTGTGTGTTGGGAAATGGCAGTTTGAACACCACACAGACTGAAAAGGGTGTTTCATCTACCACTGCTTTCTGACTTTTTGCTATAAATAACTACAGTGTACCTACCAGCAGACCTTGACATTATGCCTGTTTAATTTATGGGTATGGATATGGCTTGCAGGGATGGCTGGAAGTTTGCAAAACATCCTCCGTGGATCTGGGCCACCATCTTCCACTTAAACTGCAAATTAGGTGCCTGAGTACTTGTGCTGTTTTAGACCTTTATCACTTGAGTTTCAGGTTTTCTGTCTGTTTGTGCAAGTACTGGTATTAAGAACAGTGGCACTGAGGACAGCAATAGGTATGAAAACAAGATATGAGGTGTCTGAATGGAAATAAGAAGGGAACTAGGAGTAGCCACTCCTGCTAGAGTGCACATACCTAGCCTCATTCATAACAGATTCCACTTCTAATTCTTTCTAGTGATCCTAGGAAATTTCATAATATTTGCCACCTTTGGGATGATTCTAAACATCTGTAGAAAATTTCAAACAGGTCCATATTTAATGAAGAATGAGTCTGACTTCCACTTCAGAAGCAAAATACCGCAAGATATTATCAAGCGGTACTGATAGTGGAGACGCAAGAGCCAGGAGAAAAGGGATGCGTAGAGTTTCAGCAAAACAATGTTGCTATATGAAGAAGGGTAAATAGCTGAAGAGTAGACTCAGTGATTGTGTTTGTCCAATGTAGATATGTGGGTTAGGGTGAGGCTGAATTTTATGTGTTACATGTGAGTAAAGAAATCGCATTTTACAGCTTCAGAGCATTTGCTTTATTTCATAACCATCCAAAATCAGATGAAATTTTCTTGTTCCATTTTTCTGTCAGAAACACATTTCAACAGAAACCACTTTTTAGCAAGTCAGGGCACTTAGCAGGAGCAGCAGCAAACTCTTTCAATTCATTTATCAAAGCACTTGCAGCGCCCATTATAAAACAACAATAGATGTTAACAAAAGGAAGTTAATCTGTATTCTATAAATAAAAAGCTAGGGAACATCAAAGCTACTTGCAGAACCTTACATTTCTTTTAAGTTTCATTCAACTTCCCCTCTTTGCATCCATGTGATGAAAGTTTATTTAAGGAGCCCAGCTAAAATATTCAACATTGTATAAAAAAACCAAAACAGCCTACATAAAGAGAAGTAAGAAAAGTGCAGCTGAGTGAGAAAGATGTCAGAAAGCAGATAAGCTGTCGGTAGCTGTCATGTGCTGCTGAAGCAAAGCCCTGCAGACACGCTTTAGTTGGCTGCCGCTCTCCTCAGCGTGAGAGGTCAGTGCCCTGAGCAGGTCCAGCGGCACCGCTGGAAGGACTCACAGGAACAAACTCTCTGCCTCCAGCATCCACAGCCCCGGTGCCTGCAGCTGAGCCTGGGCTTCGAATTAGCTGACGCTGCCAGCATGGTTGCTCCCAGTCCACCCGAACAAAACATGAGCTGTCAGCCTTGCAGGGGCTGCTCTGCTTTCTGCGTGAAGCTTTGTAACCTTGCTGCAATCTACTCTGCTGCTCTGAGTTTGTTCTGAAGGAAGCGGTTGATGGAAGTGATGGTTGCTTCTGTGCCTCTGGCAGTAGAAGCAGCACCAGCGGCTGTGGCATTAAAGCACACGTGCCAAGACGGCACCAAAATACTCTCTGCCTAAAGTCTTAAAATCAAAATAAACAAGACAAGTAGTGGTAAAGTGAGTCTCTGAAGACAAATTGAAAGGTCAATGGAGGAGTTTGAATATGGAGTCTAGCAGAACTGCATCCTCTGACAAGATGACCCATTACGTGTGAAGGATGCAGGGCAGAGGCAGCAGTGCCAGTAGAAGTCAGCATGATCCATCTCACTGCAGCCTGGCTGCTGATAGCCAGCGTCAGTCAGTGAGACACAGTCCATGTTTCCTTCCCTACACCAGAGTCCATAAAATGTGAGATAGATGTTGTTCCAGGGCTAGGTGGCCTCTGACATTTTCTGAAGAGGTTTTCATTATAAAGCTCGTTGTGTGTTAGTCTAGTGTTAATGCATCTCAGTTTGCTGCATAGAATTTTCTCTGGGCAGAACAGGTGGTTGGTTTGCCTGATTGGAGAAGCTACCAAGACAAATAATGGTAAAACCCTGTGCTGATGTCACTGAAAGAAGCTAATCTCTGCTGATGCAGGATTTTTCTCCTGAAGAGCTGAGGAGACACATTCAGGATATGTTCACATTGTTAGGTAGCATATTGTAGTGCCTTGGCTCTGGTAATGTGCTGAATTTGCTCACCAATATTCAATGTTTTAAAAGCTTCATTAGAGTAGAAAACAGAGCTAATTTTAAAACTGTCCTCTGCTGTACTTGCAGAAATGCCTTTCAGTGCGCTCAAACTGCACCTTTCTGAGGTGGTGTCATCCATACAGAGCTTCATGAGAATTCCCAGGAGAAAGAGTAAGGGGTATTGGAAAAATGTACAGTAAAGACTCCATGGGAAGAATTCTGTGCAATCCATGCCCTCTGCCCACCAGGAAAGCCATTTACCTCCCCTTTGTTTGAGATTACCTTACCCCAGATATTCTGACACTGTGATGCTTCAGTCATTACTGTTTCTCTCCATGGTATTTGTTTATAACTTTGCATGGGGATCTTTTCTCCCTGTTTGTCCTCTGTCATTAAGTACACTGAGAGGTGCTGGTGGAAAAAGGTCCCTGAAAATATTAATTGGAAATGAAGTCAGAGGGAGATGAAGATTGCTTCAGTCTACAGAACAACCTCCTTTGACTGGCTTGTAAAACGAACTTCTATTGAAAATGCAATTAAAAAATTACTTTGAAATGTCTATGAAGAAGAATATATGAAGCATTCAGCAGGCTCTGGTTTGAAATACATTCTGCAACTCTCTCCAGGCCTGCATTGTTTGGGCCTCCTCCATAAAGTATGTAGGTCTTTCTTATACTGATGTATTTATTTTTCTGCCTCTATCATATTAATTCAATGGTATTGGAGAAATATCAGATGTTTATGTGGTCAGAGTCAAAAAGCAGAGGTCCAATATGGCCGGCGATCCCTCACACGTGAACAGGGCAGAGACTTTTGCACAGGAGTCTCAAACAGCCGTGAAATCTGTGTGGGAGAAAGGAAGGGGCGTGAGCAAGGAGCTGCGATTGCGAAAACCAGTTTTTAGCAGGTGCCTTGGAAAACTGGCTGTGGTGTCTGCTGCAACCAGCTGTCATACCAGGAAAAAGTATGATGGATTTGGCGTGGTAGCTTTTCTCTTTTAATGCTTTTTTAATATACTGCAGACTTTTCTGAGTGAATGCAAATAATTGTATTATATACTACACTGTGCTATTAAAATATATTTAAAAATATGTGTGAAAGGTGATAAAGTTGTGAGAAAGGGGAGAGAACTGGTGAGATGCATTACATAACAGATCGCTTTCGGGTTTTGTAGATAGTAAACGCATGTAAAATAGAAATGTTTCCGTAGATTTCGCTAGTTGTCAGTCAAAGCTCTGCCATATCCTCCATAACAAGAGGCAGGAGAAATCATGCTGGATCACTTCCTTGAATATAACTTACAAAAAAAATCTCTTCAATGGAAACCTCCATTCCACAAATGGTCCTGTGCTTATTACATCTTGGTAATAAAAGAAAAGCCTCTTCGAGTTGATTAGATAATTCTTATTATCAAAATGCTGCTTTCAATAAAAAAAAAAAAAAGACCTTTTCTTACATTTATTGGGACGCTAGTTTTACAACACAGTAAACTGAAGCTTTTGTGCTGATGCTGAAAAGCTTGTGGTTCCACAAAGACGATCTTCAGTTTGTTTGCTCTCTGCAACCCTTATTACAGAGAGCTGGCTGCTTGATAAGATTTTGGGAAGGCGGGGCGGGGGGTCTGCTCTTATATTTTGGCTCAGTCTTCCTGGTCTTTCAGTCTCTGCTGCACATTATTAAGTCAGCTGTACAAAGCCTTTGCTCTGCTTAAATTCTGGGCATAAAGGAGGGTGGATAGGAGATATTTTTAGGTAAAAGATTCTCTCCTGAAGATTATGCAGCAGCCTTATTACATGGAGTACTGCATCAATGTTATCTTCGGATGTTGAATAAGATGATTTTGTTTGAATGAAATTATTTTAGAGAATGTAAATGTGCTATTTTCAAGTTCAATTCTTATCTCCATTCCAGTTCTATGACTAGTTGTTGTTTTCTAGTAATGGCATTTTTATATAATATAAACTTCTGGGTCCTTTCTGAGCCTTTCTCACCCCGCTGAACAGCATAGGGAGTACCGAAAAGGATTTAACTATGTTGGCATTTGAAGGAGGGAGAAAGAAATTATAGGAGTTGGGTGCTATTTGAGAAATGCTTTCACCTGCTGTCTTTTATGTTTCTTTTTTTCTGCTCAGTGGTAGGTTTTTCAGAGCAGAATTTTCATGCTTGTCCAACGTTGTGGTTTTGTGGAGGGTTTTTTTGTTAATGATCATTGGTAAGGAGTTATTATCTTCGCATATTGCTTTTGCTATGAACCCTTTAATATTTTGCGTTTTCCTGTAGCATTTTGAAAGTACTTAAGCATGGTTTTTTTCTGTAGATCAGTTTCTCCTTTTTGTATGAATGTGGAAATAACACTACTGTTGAAGATCTTAGCTTTGGTTTTTTCAAGCTGTAGTACTTCAATAATCAGTCATTGCAAGATTCCCTTCCGGACACACCAAGTGGTTTGTATGTCACAGCCATGGTATGTGAATTGTGTTCCTCTACCTGTTGCTAAGCAAAGCGTTCACTATATTTTATCCATTTACTCTTCTGTATTACATAACTTGTAGCAGTGCTAAACAGGTCAGAGCTGCCTCACTGTTTTACACTGAGGGTAGGGAATATCTTACTTAACTTCTGGATGCCTATGTTGGGAGCCTTTGATGTGAACTGGTGGTGTAGACCCCCCCCACGCTTTGTAGTCAGTGAGGAGAAAAGAGCCTTTCTCGGATGTCGTCAAGACCATCCTAAAGTTAGTGCCAAAAATACAACAGAAGAGTCCGTTTCTGTCCACTGACAATAAAAGTCATCTACAAGTTGTCGTTCTCTAGACACACAAAGTTAAGTGACATTTCTATCAACCATTCCCTCAACTGTGGAAAGTGCACAGAGATGGAGTTTGACGCCGTTGCTTACTGGGGGTCAGTAACACCTCCATATGTTCAAATTAATTGCTGTGTGGTTTTTAAGTTCTTTTGGAAGAAAAATTGTGGGTTTTAAGAAAACAAGGATTTTCTTTTAGATGGGTGATAATTTTTAAATCGTAGCTGTACCTTATGGCTTGATACCTTGGAATGTCAGAAATAGGAGAGAGAGAAAGAGATTAATTTGTGGGCAGAGGGCAGGTGAAGATAGCCAGAGGTGCACAGTAAAAGCAATTTATCAAGTGGTTTTACTGCACAAAAAAAAAATGCAATTTATTCTGTAGGTAGTTATCACGTAACATTTTTTGCTGTGATTCATCATAATCTGTGCCTCTATCATGCCGCTGTGGAGGGCACAAAGCAGACAATGACTTTTGTTCTGTTCCTGTACCAGGAGACTGGCAGAGGCTCATAATTTTCCACACTGCTGCTCCTGAGGCTTTGTGAAGGATCTTACTGGTGTTATGCTTTACCTAAGATTTTGTAGAATACCTCTGTCTGCGGTTTCAAAGAATTACAGTAGATTTGGGGAAAGCTTGTCTTTTATGGCCTAATTGCTTGATGACCTGACTGAAGAATGCAACCTTTCTGCTACTGTCAATGATATACAAGCTTCTTGGAATTATAAGAGACAAGCTTCTGTGTTTGTTTAATGTGACTTTGTTTAAGTATCAAATGAAAAAAAAGTTTGGTTTTGTTTTGTTTTGTTTTTTCCTAAAGCCTGTTTAAAATTTGGTTGTGTGCCGATAAAAATCCTCCAAGAGGACAGAGAAGAACTTTCTTGATAAAGAAAGAATTCTGCTTAGACATTACAATGCAAATCTCATGAACTTTAACAAGGCCAAGTTCAAGGTCCTGCATGTGGGTTGGGGCAATCCCAGGCACAAATACAGGCTGGGCAGAGAATGGATCGAGAGCAGCCCTGAGGAAAAGGACTTGGGGATACCAGTGGATGAGAGCTCAGTGTGAGCCGGCAATGTGCACTTGCAGCTCAGAAGGCCAACCGCATCCTGGGCTGCATCAAGAGGAGCGTGGCCAGCAGGTCAAGTGAGGTGATTCTGCCCCTCTACTCCGCTCTGGTGAGACCCCACCTGGAGTACTGTGTCCAGCTCTGGATCTCCCAACATCAGAAGGACATGGTCCAATTGGAGCAGGTCCAGTGCAGGGCCACGAAGATGATCAGAGGGCTGGAGCAGCTCTCCTATGAGGACAGGCTGAGAGAGTTGGGGCTGTTCAGCCTGGAGAAGAGGAGGCTCCGGGGAGACCTGATAGCGGTCTTCCTGTACCTCAAGGGGGCCTACAGGAAAGATGGGGAGAAACTCTTCAGCAGGGCCTGTTGCGATAGGATGAGGGGTAATGGTTTTAAAATAGAAGAAGGTAGATTCAGACATAAGGAAAAAATTTTTAAAATGAGGGTGTGGAACACCCTGGTGTGGACCAGGTTGCCCAGAGAGGTGGTGGATGCCCCATCCTTGGAAACATTCAAGGCCAGGTTGGATGGGGCTCTGAGCAACCTGATCTGGTTGGAGATGTCCCTGCTCCTTGCAGGGGGGTTGGACTAGATGACCTTTAAAGGTCCCTTCCAACCCAAACTATTCTATGATTCTATATATTGGACCAACAGGCATAATACCTCCACAGGTAAATGCTTTAAATCACTTGAGGAGTAAATAGAGCACCAACTATGAAGTTGTCCTGGTTCAAGTGAGGTTAGAGTTACCTTTTACTGGAACTGGGAGAGGAGCTGGAGCTAGTGGCACCCGGGGCTGGGGGACACGGCTGGGATAACTTACCTATTAGCCAACAGCTGGTACAGGTTACCCAAATTGGCCAAAGGGCTGTTCCATCCCATGTGACGTCATGCTCAGTGTATAAAGTGGGGATGGCACCAAGGAGGTTTTTTAGCTACTCAAGAGCGAGCTGGGTGTCAGGATCCACTGTGAGCTATTGTACTGCGGATCATGTGGTTAGTATGTTCTGTTACTCAACTGATTTCCCCCCACCCCCTGCTTTCTCTTCCTTTGCTGTTTTGTTAAACTGTTTTTATCCTAACCTATGAGTTTTGTCTTTCTTTTGTTCCCAATTCTTCTCCCCATCCCACTATAGGAGGGCAGGGGGGAAGAGATGGGTGATCAGCCATGTGGAATTTTAGCTGCTGAGTGGGACTGAACCATGACAGGACTATCTATAATTTTCTACTATTTAAAGTTATTCCTACATATATAATAGGAAAGTAGACTGGAATTCAGGCTGTATATATCAATGTTTTTGTATGAGGAAATTGGTTTTGATGCAGTATAATTTACCACAGCATCCTAAAACTAAAAGAGAACTTTTTTTTTCCGAGAGGCTGATATGTTTTGTGGTGTTTGTGATATGGCTTTTTTACAGGAAAATTTGCCAGATTACCTCTGACATAAAACATTGAATTTAGCTGGTGTTGTCATTACACATGCTACTGTCCAAAATACTTAATTTAGGAAAGTTTTGACAGAAACACTTATTTACTTCCACTATGTTTTATTGCGCAACAATTCATGTTGTGCAAGCCTTACAGTAAAACCTATTGCACTTTTTAGTTATGCCTTAACAAAGAAAAATAGCAAAGAATACTTTTCTTCAAAGTAATTCCAGTGTACAAAAGGGAACTATTAATGCAGTGTATGCAGTGTCATATTATAAACTATGTGATTGCTACTGGGACCAGTACGTATTGTTGGTGTTTGTAACCTCAAGCATCATTTGAAGATTCTAGGGTGGCTCTCATCTTGATCACAACATGAGGATAGAAGTTATATACTGTGCCAGTGAATTGTGGAGCGTGAAAGGAAGAGCGCTCTGATAGTAGTGTAATTTAACTCTGAGGAAAAAAATGCAACAATCAGAAGATAATTTTTTTCTCCTTCAAATGCAAAGACCAAAGGAGAATAAGAGTAGAAAAATACTTCAGTTTGCTCTTAACTTATTCAGTACCAGACAAAGAAGGATCAGTTTTCAAACTGTATGAACTTCATCAGGAGTTTCTCACAGACTTGCAACTGTATTTATTTTTTTATATATATAATTACATGTATAGTATATATGTTGTAAAGTGTATTTTAGTTATAACAATTCTTTTAAAAGCACATCAATTTTCTGATGGCATATTAATCCACAAACCTTCTTTTGGTCCCTCAGTTGTTATTTAAAAAAAAAAAAAGTATTAAGATTACATTGCTGGCTCCTTTAAGATTTACGAGAAGTTGTAATCTCCACAGTTGCATGCTGTGGGTGTTACAAGCCACGTGAGGAAGCACATCTTTCTTACATAGTTGTTGCAGCAGAGGTACTAAAGTCATATTTAAATACTTCAGTATCTCTAGTGTGCAAATGCTTTTTAAAACTCGTTTCTGAACTACTGACACTGGTTTTTTTTTTAATTCATACATTTTATGATTTTGTAAGTGCATCTCCAGAGAGGAGCTTTAAAATGAACAATTATTTGGGCTTTGCTCACTTTTTTGATAGACTACTTTTTTTTCTCACTTGTCTTTGTAATATAATTTCCCTTAAGTAATTATATAACTGAGCAGACTAACCTTCATTTAGTCTCTGCTGATCTCTCTCAAGCTAGAAACAGAGTCATAGATGGGTAGTGAAATTTCTGTCTGACGGCAAAAGTCTCAGTTGAAGTACTAACAAAGGATTCTAAAAGCTGCACTAGAACTTAGACTTTCAAAATCCTTTTTGAAGTCTTATTTCTTAGTAATGAAGCTAGCAAACTGCCAGTGAGAGAATACATTTTTAAAGGTGGCAATCATGGCACTGCCACTTCCTCTCACTTCTTTAAATTAGCACTTTTCAGTCGACTGTAGAGGTAGAAATTAAGTTGAAAGCTACAGGATTCAAAATGGGTTTTTTTGTTTTGTTGATTTCTTTCAAGTTTGGTTTGTAGCTAATGCTGAAATAATGCATCCATATTTTAAAAGATGGCAGATTGTGAGACTTAGAGAATTCAGTTGAAAAAAATGGAGATTTTTTGTTGTAACTTCAGGTATGCAGTTTCAACTGGTATAAATGAAAAAAGTGCCTTCTAGTTAAGAGTTACTACAACGTTTCTTTATTCTGTAGGTATTTTTATGATTCCTTGTGGCAAAAGTTTGAGGATTGCATATCAGCACTTGATATCAACAAAACATATTGTTTATTTAAAGTGGATTTATTCTTACTTTAGTACTTTAGCCTTTAATTTGTACTGTTGGTTACAGGCGCTTCTTTCCTGTCAGAAGGAAAGGAGGCCACTGCTTCAATTCATATAAGCTCCATATGAAGCAATCTATAATTTTGGATGAATCTGAGGTCCTTCTTGCACTGTTTTGGGTGTGGGTTTTTTGTTTTGTTTTAAGGGTTGTGTATGCGTGTATATTTACTTCAGGGTGAGCATTTCTGCCAAAATACATAACGAAGAGTCAGCTCTTTTCTGAGCTAATTAGCACACTGCAGTGTATGGTGTGTAATAATATTTCTGCTTTCTGTACGACAGTTTTGAGAGTGTTCAGGGGGGACAACATTTCAACATTCTCCTGCTTCTTGGTCAGTTTGGTTTTACTTTTGAAGGCAGATGTGTTCATGGTGAACTTACACCTGTGGTGGAAGCTGTGATATCAGGTAGTGCTGACAGTCCCCAAACCCTGTTCTGTAACAGTTCCTTCCTTCAGCTGCTGTCTTCCCAGGACCTGTGGCCATCTTGGTTTTCCTGCTCTGTTCCAGCCTACGCTGGGAAGAGGAGTACAACTGACTGGGAGAAGAATGCCTGACTATGCCCTTTCCATGTATCCCTAGAGCAGGAAGCACATGCGGAGAGTATTGCTCTACTTGATAGAGGGAGAAAGGATATAAAAGCCAAGCTGCATGAAGCCACAGCGCTAGGCTTTGAAATTAGTGTCAGCCTGTTGGGTGGGTTTTTAAATTTTGTTGTTGTTGTTTGTTTTTTTTCTTTAATGATGTAGTTTACCAGTTGAACGTAATTAGCGGGAACTTGGCAGTGATATCACTTCTCACTGAGTTATGTGAACCTCTACCTGTTACTTTACATATTAAAAACAAACAAACAAAAAAAAAAAAACCTAGAAGAAACCAAACCAAAATTACTTTCCCCACTCTGTGCTTCTGTATCTAACTCACACTTAATTTAGAAGGGAGGTTTAACCAAGAAGGATCACTTGCTTATAATGTATGTAATCCATAAGATAGTAATTTCCATGACCTGGAGGTCTGGGAGGGGTATTTTTTTTTTTACACATATGCATTTCTAATACTCTCTTAGAAACCATGCTTCAGCTATCAAATCTGCTATGGCTTTTCAAAGGTGGTAAGTGGAGAGGAGATGCTCTGCAATTAATGAAAGTACTCATGGAGTCTAGTTGATGAAAATCACTATGATGCTTTTCCTCACTTCACACGCGTCACCTGAGAGGTGTCATTCTTCCAGAGTCCTGTCTTTGAGCTCTTTCTCTGATGTGCAGACATGAGGCCCTGGTAAAGGTTTGATGATTGCACTTTGCTTTCTGTTTTATTCAGTAGAACTTTTCAAGGAAATAGAATCAAATCCCTGTGAGTTTTGAGGGAAATATCGTTTTGATGCTGAAGTGTAGAAATCTTCTCTGACCTAAATTTTCAGAAGTGACTAATGCTTTGGGGAATTGCATTTTCCAGTGCTTGAGCTGAGGTTATGTAAGGAGACCTTTTATAGAGAATGAGTGCTAACAATTGGGGAATTGACAAATCTTAAGTCATCTAAACGGGTTAGCTTGAATATTAATGCTTAAAAAATGTATGGAATATAGTTCCTTATGTCTAATTATATAACATAAATACACTATTTTCAGTATTGCAAAATCTATTCAATCATTAACTGATGCATGAAGATGTGTTAAAATAAATCAAAGAAGGATTTTTTTTTCCATTCTGATTGAATTTCTCCTCCTATATTTTCTTCTCTCTTTCTGATTCATTTTATGAAAGCTACATTAAATTTTATGGAAACCAGACATTAAGATATGGATAAAAGTGTAAATCCACAGAGGTCAGGAAAATAAAAAGTAGTGTCTTTGAGATCTCTGTTATTTTTCTTATCCTGTATAGATACGCAGTATTTTGTCAATGAGGTTTGCAGTGCTAAATGTAGGGTGTAAGGGGGCTGGTGCTGGAAAAAAAGATAGTCGTGTGATTTTTGTGGATTTTTTTCCACAGGAGTTCTTAAAATTTTCTTTGTTCTTCTCATTAGTGTAAATTGTTTTCCTTACATTCCATTTGACTTTGGGAATAAAATGTAAAGATCTACTTCATTTGGAAGAGGGACAGAGAGAGATGGGTTTAAGGTTTCTGTATTGTCTGGTGGAATAAAATTTGCAGTTTTCCTGCCACACTGAGTGGCTTTGGGTGGTGGGCCAGGAGATGCAGAGCAGCTTTGCGAATTGTGCTTGTTGTACTCAGTTTTTCATGCTGATGTTCAGAACTTCAAGTAAATATATGCCAAGAAAAGCTGTGTTCTCTTAACAGACAAAACAGCAGAGAATCACACTTCTTTAAAGATGGTCTGATGTCTTCATAACGTTCCTGCATTTGTTTGCATATTCTGTATAAATTGTATAAATCTGTGCTTAGGAAAATGTACATGCATTTTGAAATGCAAATAGATATTTGTCCTCTAAGTATACAATCCATGTGTACCTTCAAAGCAGGTGGCAGTCTTCATCAATGAATGTTTTAAAAAAAAAACAAAACAAAACAAAAAACCCAAACAAAAGTATATCACCTACAGAAAAGAGATTTAGCAAGGAATTCTTAAGTTACTTATGTTGTCTTACCTGTTGCTGAGAATAGATTGTTGTTTAGAGGGAAAAAATGGAAATATGCACCATCAGAATTAAGGCTTGCTGATTTAGGCAGATAGAAATGTGTCCTTGGTCTCCAAAACCTTTAACTTTCAGTGGGTTTCATCTTTGATAGCTTTAGAAGTGGTGCTATATGATAAATGAAATTAATTTGTTGTATATGAGATATGATAATGTTTTTAAGTGCATTGTAGAAGAAACTGTGTTTTACTTCTGGATTATAGACAAGTTCTGAAAACAGGATGTTGACTGCATTGGATGAAACGTAAGTCAACTTTATTTGATTTAAATTTACCTACAGAAGGATTTTAAGGGTCATCCTTTGCTACTTAGCATGTCCCTTCTTAAAAACTAGATTAAGCAATTAGGACAAGATTTCTAAACGTGCGGGGTGCCTAAAGATGCAGTGAACGCCTGGCAGGATTTTGGAGTCACATGCATCTGAATGTTGTTGATTGGTAGGGTCGCTCCAGAAGCTCACCGTGGAAGGAAGAGTCTATGTAAAAATGCAGTTGTCTAATGGTTTGACCATACTGTGACCTTTAGGCACTCCGAAAGTGATGAGAACTTGCAGCTTTTAAGTCATTTCTTTAACTTAGAAAAATTTCCTCATTGTCTTATACACTGAAAATTGTTTTGTACCTTTACGTAAGATTTGGTGACAGAGGAAAATCCGGATAAAAACAGAGGTACAAATACCCTATGAACCAAAATCTCCCTGCCAGGAAAAAGAGAAGGAATGCCACAGTAGATGATATTATTGCTAATTTAATTTAGTTTAAGAAGCTTTTAACTCTAAAAGGCAAGTGCAAAATTCAGCTGCAAAATAGGTAACCACAAAGGGGCTGTTAGTATTTACCCGATAAGGTAATGTCTTGCTATTGAATGCTGCATTCAATACAATCGCTGGATGCATCCTCACTACACAGTGTTCTCTTGTCACTTTTTTCTAGGTACGTTTGTGTGAAAAACTCAAGAATAACTTTCCTCCTCTTGAATCTTTTGCTCCTTCCCTGTGCAGAATTCCATAGCAATGCTTATAAAGACAAGATTCCTCTCTAAACATGCTTGGGTTGGGGGGGAAGGGAATTGTTATTAATTTATTAAACACATCAGCCTCACTGATCTCACAGGATTTAGCAGTTTTCTGCGTTAGTATTTCACTTGTATTGATTACTGAAGTGTAATTGTTTATTGTTCCTTAAGTTGGCATGAGAAAGTTTCTTGTTACTCTTATGGATACTCTTGAGTATCCAGGCAGCTAATTCGGGAGATCAAAGCCAGCAACATCAGTGTACGTTACATATGCTCTTTTAGTTCTTCCATGCTATTGTCTGAAAACTGTTCTTCATGCTTTGAAAGCCTCTCTTTTGGCTACTGAGTACTAAGTAAGCACTATGAGCAAGTTTGAACTGGAGAAGACATAGAGTGGAAACTAGCACATCTGCTAGTAAGGAGATTCTGATGGCCTTTGCTTAGGGCTGTCAGGGGGTGCATCCTGCAGGATTTAATCCAGGTCAGTGTGTTCAAAGAAACTGTACACAGATGCTAGTGGAACTGTTCTGAAGTAATGTTAAGTTACCTTTAATAACAAGATAGAATCATGGAATCATAGAATGGTTAGAGTTGGAAGGGACCTCTAAAGGCCATCTAGTCCAACCCCCCTGCAAAGAGCAGAGACATCTGCAACCAGATCAGGTTGCTCAGAGCCCCATCCAGCCTGGCCTTGAATGTTTCCTGGGATGGGGCATCCACCACCTCTCTGGGCAACAAGTTCCAGTGCTCTACAACTTGCATTGTGAAATTTTTTTTCCTAATATCCAATCTAAATCTACCTTCCTCTATTTTGAAACCATTACCCCTCGTCCTGTCACAACAGGCCCTGCTGAACAGCCTGTCCCCATCTTTCCTGCGGGCCCCCTTGAGGTACTGGAAGACAGCTATCAGGTCTCTTCTCCAGGCTGAACAGCCCCAACTCTCTCAGCCTGTCCTCATAGGAGAGGTGCTCCAGCCCTCTGATCATCTTCATGGCCCTGCACTGGACCTTCTTCAGCTGGTCCATGTCCTTCTTATGTTGGGGATTCCAGAACTGGACGCAGTACTCCAGGTGGGGTCTCGCCAGGGCAGAGTAGAGGGGCAGAATCACCTCCCTCGACCTGCTGGCCATGCTCCTCTTGATGCAGCCCAGGATGCGGTTGGCCTTCTGGGCCGCAAGAGCACATTGCTGGCTCATGTTGAGCCTCTCGTCCACCAGCACTCCCAAGTCCTTCTCCTCAGGGTTGCTCTCAATCCATTCTCCGCACAGTCTGTGTTTGTGCCTGGGATTGCCCCAACCCAGGTGCAGGACCTTGCACTTGGCCTGGTTGAACTTCATGAGGTTGGCACAGGCCCACCTCTCCAGCCTGTCCAGGTCCCTCTGGATGGCATCCCTCCCCTCCAGTGTGTTGACAGCACTACACAGCTTGGTGTCACTGGCAAACTTGCTGAGGGTGCACTCTATCCCACTGTCCATGTTGCCGACAAAGATGTTGAACAGGGCCGGGCCCAACACGGACCCCTGAGGGACACCACTGGTGACCGGTCTCCACTTGGACATTGAGCCGTTGATCACCACTCTCTGTGTGCGGCCATCCAGCCAACTCCTTATCCACCGAGTGGTCCATCCATTGAACCCATGCCTCTCTAGTTTAGAGAGAAGGATGTCGTGTGGGACAGTGTCAAAAGCCTTGCACAAGTCCAGGTAGATGATATCCGTTGCTCGTCCCTTGTCCACAGATGCTGTCACCCTGTCATAGAAGGCCACCAAATTGGTCGGGCATGATCTGCCCTTGGTGAAGTAATTTGTTGCAAACATTCCAGTAAAGCACCTATAAAAGCCCTGGTTGAAAACACTTTTTCAGTTAAATCCTTGTTTTGAAATGACGTTGCAAATTTCTTAACTTCTGTTAAACCCCTTTATGTCCACAGAACTGACAGAAAAGAGTAAAATATGAGTAGTTTTAAATTTCCTTTGAAAACTGTGTGGTTATACCGGAGTTTGACACTTCCTCCTATTCAATGTGAGCCATGGGAAGGATGGTCTAAGCTGCAGCAGCCTCCTTTATGATATCACGACCACTGATCCTGTGCAAGGGCTGTGTCACGCTGCATTGAGCATGTGTATTATTTCTCAGAGAATCACTGTTGAGAATAATTAATCATAATTAGCAGCAAAGCAGGAACAAGGTCAAAGTACTAACTAAATTTTTTCATTCACGTCAATCCCACCTATTTATGGTGTGGTCAGAAAAAAAACCCCACGTTTTTTAGGAGGGGTGCTTTTTTTAGTTTGGATCCAGCAGCAACAGACATTAAAATGCAACTGTTACAGCTGAATTTATGCAGGTTTTTTGCACCTCAAAGAAAAAGTCACCATTTAAGTGCTCAAGTTAGGCAGTATTTCTTTTGTCATCCCTTGGAAATTCTAAGTAGGATGTATTAATCCTATTCAGGGCTGTAGGTTGTTTGGGTCTTTTTTAGTTCCTTATAAATATGTTCCTGTCAGTCCTGGTGACATATATCAGCACGACAGAGTGAAATACAGAAATGAAAATAGAATCTGAGGCCAGCACATGTTTGCTAAAAGCACTGAAAAAGATGTCCTTAGCAATAAACAAGAAAATAAGAGGGTAGACCAGGAGAGGATTTTGTGCACATCCAAACATGCACTGATGCTATAAAGCTGTACAAATGGAAATAATAAAGGAAATTATTTTACCCCTAGGTTTGACTCTAATAACTAATAAAAAGTAAGAGGAGGGAAAAATCTGGTGATCTGTGCACTGAGGAACTGGAGAAAAGGTTATGATTGATTTGACCCTGGATACATTAGGAAATCAAGTGGAATGCAAGACTGTTACAACATGATGCTGTACGCTGGTTATCCTTGTAGATAAGAATCAACCGTATTTGAAAGAACGAACTGGGTGTTTTGGACTTAATGGGTCAAAGCACTCTGAAAATGTTAAATCCGCTTAGGTACCAGTTTAGTTGCCATGCTTCTACTCGAAGGACAAAAGGTTTGACAAATGTAAACAAACCAACAGAATTCTTTTTATTCTCGAATAGTTAATGAAAATGGATGTTAATCTTTGCCCCTTCCCTCTTTACATTTCCTTTTATTTTAAATAAACAAAGAGAAATCACTCCTGACATGAGAGTGTTATTCCTGACCTTAATGTTTTAGGCATCATTTACACACTCTACATCAGATGTTGTAACTACAAGTTTTGATAACTGGGAAGCATAGGTTTTTGAATGCAAATATATCAATGCGCTGGCTACTAAAGCTCAGGAGGGAGTACTGCTGGGGTATATCACAAACTATTGAATCAAACCAGAGAACGTAATGGTTGCCTCTTAAGTAACTGCAAATCATATGAGGAAAGGGAATTATTTTTGAAAGGCCTCAATTTGCAACAGGTATACTAGAAATTGCATACAAACAACATTTGCTACAATTGATAGGAAAGTTAACCCCTATAATTTTTTTTAACTTATTCAAGTTCTGTAAAATAGCCTTTAGAAGCAACAGTGTTTCAGAAAGGAGGGGAAAAAAATATAAATAGGAAGATATGAAAAAAAAAACAACCCACCCTAAACCTCAAAGAAGGCCTTGAGTAACATACTTGGGGACAGCATTTCAGTGCCAGTGAGCCCAAACAATTTAGAGTTTGCAGAAGAGGTCTAATTACAGTGGACATAGAGTGTGTTTCAGCGTACATGCCATTTTACAGATCTGGCAATTAGATTTTTATAAGAAATACTGATCTTTAAAACTGGTAGAGGTAACAAGTAGCTCCCTATTTTTCCCTCTCCTTCAGAGTATCTCTTTCAGGTAGATTATTTTAATGATATTTTTACTTTGTCTTCCCCTCGTGGAAGATCAGACATGACATTGCAGAAATACATCCCAATTCTGTTGCCGTTACGTCAATACCAAAGTGAAATAATATAGCACATGTTTTTTTGTATTTTATATACATTGTGAACATATATAATGAAATATCTAACAAATTCATAGCAAATTAGGAAGAGTGTATCCAGTTTCATTCCTCTGAAGGAGTACAAAGAGTTAAAGACTTGGCTGTACTCGGATCAAGCCAAGCTACTAGAAAACTGGATAAGGCTGGACAAAGTCATGTACTCATCACCTTTGCGTATTTTCTGTCCTTGTATATTCATTTGACTAAGTTACTGGAAAACTTAGGAACTGCTGAGGATAAGACTTTTAGGCTGGAATATGTGGAAATTATTGTAGGAATTACTAATTATGAGTGTTCTCGAATGGAGAACAGACGTGAACTGGAATGCCATTCTTTGAAGTGATGGTGACCTCCTTTATAAATTACTTCGCTTATTTTTTTTCATTACTATAGAAGAGTAATTGTTTATGACTGCTGCCCTCTGTTCCAAAGTGCTGCATCATTCTAGAGTGCTCTGCTGAAGGGATACTTGCCCAGCATCCTAAATGCTGTATTTTGATGAGCAGATGTGTAAAGCATGCAGTTATTTTTTCCTGGTAATATCTTGTGCATTAATGTTTCTGAGGTGGTTTCTAGAAGATTATTAAAACAAATTGTTCAACAGCAACAAATCTGAGCAACCAAGGCTAGACAGACTAACAAAATTTAGATGGAAAGCATGAAGCTAGCTTTACGGTTGCTTCATTTTGCCTTAGCAGCCAATATACCCTTAATTAGATAGGGTCTAAGCATCTAGTACAAATTCTTATACTTGCTGCTCCAGTGGATTTTGTTGAAGATACTGGCTTCCACTATATGACTCAGCAGTGTTTATCAATTTTAATATCATGCCTCAAGAATATTGCCACTTACACTTCAATATGACTTGGCTTGTCAATTCAAATCTTGGGGTTTTTTTCAATTTTAAACTCTCGTAATGCGATTTATAGGGATCCATGATAATTCATAAAACTATGCCTACTGGTTCTTAGATTAAAAGTTTAGGAAGATGTGGCTTTTTGTTCTTGCAACGAGCTGTTTTATTTGGCAGGTTTTACTTATTGTATTTACAAGCATAACACTGAGAAAATTCTAAATGCAAGTTTAGAAGTTCTTATTTGAATCACAGTGGGCATCTCAATTGCAAAATGCTCCTGTAGAGTCTGTTCTGTAAAGATTTAATTTTTGTTGTTGATATGCCCTACAAAAGTCTTTGTATAATCATGTTTTAAAATCACACATTTTCTAAGCCTACTCATGTGGGGAATAATAATGTTCTGATACAAACTGATACCTTAATTCGTTGTGCCAGCACCTCCTAATACCCACCAGAAGAGCTCTGTTTCCCAGTACATGCACGGCCCTGAAATCAGGAGTCCTTGATACAGCCTTTGGTGTAGAATTTTGCAGGCAATGCACCATGAGATTTTGGGGGATTTGCAGCGCTGTTCTCCACTTTGTGTGGCCTTTAGCAACTTACTTGCCTCCTGTTTGTTTTGAAGTTCCTGGAGTGAAGACAATAAATAAACCTTCTTCCTGCTCACCCCACTTCATGTAGATACCTTAAATTAGGCAGCAAGTGGCTGGCACGTTAGAAGCCCGAATTGAGTTCCTGGCATGAATTGCTTTGTAAGCGGCGTGAGGTTATGTGCTAACAGCATCTTCCTGTGCTGCAGGAAAGAACGTGTACTTTACTGCCTTGGCTTTTCAAAAACAGAGCTGGGTTGTGTTATCTCGATCTTAAAGGCCACTTACAACTTTAATGACAAAGAGGTTTTTCGTTATTTGTGTAAAAGAACAAGGTATTTGATTAAAATAGACAATAGCACTAATTTTGTATTATCTTTCATTTCGAAGTTGTACAAACATTTTTTAGGAAATTTTAAGACACATTTGTGAGGTATCATGTGATGACAAATGATTTACGTTTATCACCTGTAGTAAAACAAAGTTGCTTTTAAACATTTGCTGTGTATTATCCTATAAAGCTGGGAGTATTTTAGTAGGAAGAGTGTTGCCTGTGCATTGCAGGTACCTAACTACTATTTTTTTGGTTGGGACACTCGTTTCGATGTTTGGAGATTCTTCAGTGTGAAATATGGTTGCAACACTGCACAGTTTCTCTTGTGTTTCCTTAGGCAAACCTTGCTGGCATTAACAAGGATATCACAGAGAACTATTTTCTTTCTAGAGATTTTTGGCTCATAGATAGGACAATGCAAACCAAAATCATGCTGAATGAACGCTAAATCCAAAGTGTGCTGGTAATTGAGTATACAGCCAAATAGTATGAGCCTTGATTATAGGGAGCGGTGGGGGTGTGGTAAGGGTTTTGGGGTTTCTTCTTGTTGTTGTTGCCTTACCCAGCGTTTTATCAGCCCCATTTTTTTGTTTCCCTATTTTCTTGTCTGTGACCCTCACTCTTGGTACATCTGCAAGTTACTCGGTACGCTTTTTTCTTATCCCTCCTGCCACCAAAGTAATTACATCCCTTTCAAGGTGATACTCCAGGCACTCCAGTAGATGATAACTGACGGGTTAAAATCTTTATCAGCCATAAAAGAATAGTTTAGGGAGGAGGTTTACTGTGGAATATTAACCAGCAAAGGTGGACTCAAAACACCTGCTTTTGGAAAATAGTATTTCCAAAACACATTGCTACTATACTGGCTGATGAGAATTCATACACCTCAGTTGCTGGGTGTTACAGTCTGCGTACATATTCTGACAGAATAAGGGAAAACAGAAGGAGCTCCAAGGATTTAATTTATAGTATATGCTGCAGTTGTAAAATTGTGTTCTTGTTTTATGTGTTTAGTTTTCTCTAAGCTGAAGTTTATGGGAAAATAATATAATGGATCCCTATATATTGCTTTTCCTTTATTCCAAATTTATGACTTTAACAATCTTCAGTGAGAAGCTGTTTATCTCAGCTCTGTGCATTTTGACATATAGGACTCGTGGCTTCATTTATTTAATCTAGAATGCTTTTGAAAGAAACAACAATTGCCAACTGTGAATATTCAGAAATATAGTGTGATTCTCTATAAAAGCAGGACATTTTCTTTACTGTATGGTCTCTTGATCTTTCAATATTTTTACTCTTTCATAAATAAAGTAAGCATTTAGGTATAATTTGTAGAATTCCTGATAATAAAATCTTAAAGTTGTGCAGATTTTCTTATGCAGACATCTGCCCTTTGCCATTGTGCAAGCTGTGTTTTGGGTTCAACTAACAGCATTTGGAGCAAATTAATACTACATAGAATTTAGACAAAACAGGGGAGCCTCTAAGGGTTTCTGTAGTTTGTAATTTCTCGTTGATGCTTTCCATTTACATGCAGATTTATTGTTCTTAGAGTAGAGGTGAGGCAATTAATGAGCTAGTCCATAGTTTTAAATTGGGCAGGTGACAGAGATGACAGGCTTGAGGAAAAAGAAGTTTGTGATAGCTTCTTAGAATGGGGTTCGGGATTGTTTTTTGTTTTTTACACAGTGCTCAGCAACTTTGATGACCTTAAGATTTTTGGTGTCAGAGTCAGCTCTTCCTCTTTTTTTTTTTTTGCGATCTTCATTCCAGTCATGCTGCAAGAAACCATTTAAGTGATTTTTGTGATATTTACAGTGAAGCTCAGTGTTGCTCTCCTTACACACGCGTTAAGTATTGGTTCCATAAATTGCTCTGTTCCTCCTGGGCGGAGCTGTTACATCTGGGCCCACGCAGAGCTGAACAGGCGTTTGTATTACTGGAGTGCTGTGTGGCCACAGCTACCGTGGCTGTCTGCCGTTTCACATACAACATCGCAGGCTGGTGTGATGCATGTAAATAGCTCCATGCACTGGAAACAATATTCTGCTCACCCAGCCTTCCAGCTCTTTCCTGATCCTGACTGTGCTGTGTGGTTTTTCTCCTGGAGGTTGAACTTCCTTTATTATGTAACTGCTTACGTTTTTGAATTTTCCGTCCTTATTTATATGCA
>WHYT01016903.1:46124-71377 GCA_009806455.1 Tetrax tetrax
TCTGCGTACATATTCTGACAGAATAAGGGAAAACAGAAGGAGCTCCAAGGATTTAATTTATAGTATATGCTGCAGTTGTAAAATTGTGTTCTTGTTTTATGTGTTTAGTTTTCTCTAAGCTGAAGTTTATGGGAAAATAATATAATGGATCCCTATATATTGCTTTTCCTTTATTCCAAATTTATGACTTTAACAATCTTCAGTGAGAAGCTGTTTATCTCAGCTCTGTGCATTTTGACATATAGGACTCGTGGCTTCATTTATTTAATCTAGAATGCTTTTGAAAGAAACAACAATTGCAACTGTGAATATTCAGAAATATAGCGTGATTCTCTATAAAAGCAGGACATTTTCTTTACTGTATGGTCTCTTGATCTTTCAATATTTTTACTCTTTCATAAATAAAGTAAGAATTTAGGTATAATTTGTAGAATTCCTGATAATAAAATCTTAAAGTTGTGCAGATTTTCTTATGCAGACATCTGCCCTTTGCCATTGTGCAAGCTGTGTTTTGGGTTCAACTAACAGCATTTGGAGCAAATTAATACTACATAGAATTTAGACAAAAGAGGGGAGCCTCTAAGGGTTTCTGTAATTTGTGATTTCTTGTAGATGCTTTCCATTTACATGCAGTTTTACTGTTCTTAGAGTAGAGCTGAGGCAATTAATGAGCTAATCCATAGTTTTAAATTGGGCAGGTGACAGAGATGACAGGCTTGAAGAAAAGGAAGTTTGTGATAGCTTCTTAGAATGGTGTTTGGGGTTGTTTTTTGTTTTTTACACAGTGCTCAGCAACTTTGATGACCTTAAGATTTTTGGTGTCAGAGTCAGCTCTTCCTCTTTTTTTTTTTTTTGTGATCTTCATTCCAGTCATGCTGCAAGAAACCATTTAAGTGATTTTTGTGATATTTACAGTGAAGCTCAGTGTTGCTCTCCTTACACACACGTTAAGTGTTGGTTCCATAAATTGCTCTGTTCCTCCTGGGCGGAGCTGTTACATCTGGGCCCACGCAGAGCTGGACAGGCGTTTGTATTACTGGAGTGCTGTGTGGCCACAGCTACCGTGGCTGTCTGCCATTTCACATACAACATCGCAGGCTGGTGTGATGCATGTAAATAGCTCCATGCACTGGAAACAATATTTTGCTCACCCAGCCTTCCAGCTCTTTCCTGATCCTGACTGTGCTGTGTGGTTTTTCTCCTGGAGGTTGAACTTCCTTTATTATGTAACTGCTTACGTTTTTGAATTTTCCGTCCTTATTTATATGCAAGGAATAGTTATTATAGGTAAGGAGAACTTGGATTCCTTCCTTCCTAAAGTTCTATGTTTTGTTCCTCTCTCCAAACCCAACATAATTTGGAAATATGTAGTATTTCTGAATGATTCAGACTTTTCATTCATCTCCTCATCTGTGCAACACCCTGTATCACTTCTAGGCACTTTTCTGACCACAGCATAGCTCTGTTTTCCCTTAGAAGACCCAATGATTTTAATAGGTAAAGTAAAAGCTATGCATGCAAACAAAGCAAACCAAGGAATTCATTCACTACTTCCCATCGGCAGACCAGGCGTTCAGTCATCCCTAGGAAAGCAGGGCTCCATGGCATTTAACAGTTATATGGGAAGACAAACATTGTAACTCTCACCACCTCCCTTTTCCTCCTTCTTCCACCAGCTTTTATTGCTGAGCATGATGTTGTAAGGTCAGGAATGTCTCTTTGGTCAGCTGTCTGGGCTGTGTCCCCTCCCAGCCTCCTCACTGAGGGGGTAGAGTGAGAAATGGAAAAAGCCTTGATGCTGTATGAGCACGGCTCAGTCCTAGCTAAAACATCCCTGTGTTATCGACATTGCTTTGGCCACAAATCCAGAACCTAGCACTAAAAGATATTACAAAGAAAATTACCTGCAGCCCAGTGAAAACCAGGTCACATAGTTAAATAAACTCTGTGACGTATATCACAAGAACAGTAAAGGGACCTGTGCTTTAACAGCAATGGATGAAGGTACTTAGGATGGCCAAAATTTTAAGTAGCTACCGGTGGAGTGGTTAGGAGGTTCTGCAACAGCAGAAAGCATTTCTGAGCTCCCCTGCCAAGCAACTATCTCCTGCCTTGACTCTTGCGTAGATTATGGGTGTTAGGTCACTTCTAGCTTCCCTGTACAGAGCAAACACCTTGAGGATGTGTTTGTCTCTGTCCTGATCTAGTGGGTCTTCAGGAGACTCTCTCTTAAGTGGGATGGCCTTGACATGTGGTAATGTTTTACCACATAGTAAACCCAGTGTTTTGTGATATTTCTTGTCCATTGTGTTTGTGATTTACCTATAGTGGTTCACACTGCCCATTTTAATGGTTTGAGTATGTGTAAGTGGCTCCCGACCTTCTCTCCATGACTGTCTGTGCATCTGTCACAATGAAGCCTAAATGAACTGTGACTGCCAGTAGCAACATGGGATTTTTTTTTAGTAGCAATATATAGCTGACCTGATCGCTAATCAGACCCACAGCCTGTTTTACTCCCGGAGATGAGTGCAGAACCGCAGCAGTTAGCTGTAGCTATGAATTTTGATCAGCGTGAACGCTGAGGGCTCATTTGTTATTGAGATATGTCAGAGTATGGCAACAGGAGATGAGGGAGGAAAGCAGGGCTGTGTGCTGCTAAGAAATGAGTCAGTCAAACAATGTTACACTTCAGAAATTTTCAGACACAAAATATAGTGTGAGGGTCTACAAGGCTGGTATATAGCAAGTACCTGGCATTGTGTTGTGGGACTTGGAATGTGTTAGTACTGGGTTACCCAGTACTGAGTTACCCAGTCACGCCTACACAATTCAAATAAATCTTGTAGGCAATGCCCCTAATAAAAATCAGAGAAAATTGAAAATCCTTTCAATGAAAGGTGTTTACCAATTGCATATGGGTGCACTCAGTCTACAGCTGTCAGCATATGCCAAAAGAAAACCTGTGTTAAAACTGACTGCTTCATCAAATGGAAATGCTATCTGATGTCCAGTTAGACATTGTTAATTTTGCTTGTCTGTAATATTTTCTTAGATTTCTCTTCCCTCTCTTGGTGACATCATCTTGGGATTGTACAAATTCTGATGTTCCGTCTAGCGCTTTGACGTGGTCTATCAAAAGCAAGTTCTCTTCTCTCCACCCTTTTATCATGTTTATTTTATTAGTTCTCTCACCTGCTTAAGGCAAAGATGTGCTGAAAGAAGGCATACGGGGACAGGTGGGGCTGCGTATGAAACACAAGTGACAGTCAAGATCTGCGTTACGTTGCTAATGGGCAAGCTCCTAAATGTTGCAGAAAAAAAAATGATTTTTTTAACTCTAGGACCTTCATTTTCTCATCTTCAAGTAGCTCTCAGTTTTAGAGAAAAGGACTTATTGTGATACCTAGCTTTAAGGAATATTGAGATAGTTGGAAAAGATACTCTTTTGTTTGCTGTTTGCACTGTACAGTATTTCTAAGGCTTTAGTGAGCTAATACATTACTACATTTTAACAAGAAGTTGGTCCCTGCCTCAAAAGCTTTACAAAGTCTGTTTAGAAGAATATAGTGACATTGCAAGGTCAGGGGCTCAGAAGTTAAAGTGCAGCTGCCCATGCAGCCAGCTCCTTGGTCTATGAGAAGTCCGACGTGCTGTTCCCTATTTTTCCCACTCCTCAAAAGCCACTGCCCCATCTAGTACTCACAGTCTTGATGAATGCTGTATGGAGAACTAATGCCATTGACTGTAGATCATCTGCCTTTTTTGTTCTCGTATTTAGAAGCGTGGGGTGCTGTGTGTGTATATATCCTCTTAGAACTGTTCAAAGAGAAGTTCATCAGAGTTTTTACGTGGCTCAGATTCTGCTGTGATTGAACAGTGTGTAACTAACCATATACAATTTAACAATTCTGCCAGGATTTTGTTGGGGTGCCATAAATACAACTCGAACTAATGTACAGTTTCACAAAGATGAAGTCTGACCGTCCGCTGAGCAGGTGCTGCACGGAGATAACAGTTTCAGCACCAACATTGTACAACCACTACTTTTACTGTTGTGAAATATATTTATGTATGCAAGTTTTATCTGCTTGGTATTTATTTTTGGGTTTATGTTGTTATATATTAATAGGTCACTTAGGTGCCAAGATACCAGATGCAGAGAATTTACAAAGTTATGTTCAGTAACTCACTGAAGGCCTGTCAGTGAAAAGGAGAATTTTTATTTTCAAGATGATCTACACAGAGCCAAAAGATTTCTCAAAGATGGGCAATGTTTGGGAGAGATTTTTGATTAGCGCTGATACGGTGATTTGTAGCATGGTTTTTTGTTGTTTTATGTAGTGACCAACTTTATATTGAAAGGGATTCACCCAATGTTGAAATGAATTCTATTCAGACTGCCACTGAGTGAAGTACGGAGCAAAGCAGAAAAAAAATAGATATTTTACTTTTAGTAGGAGGGTTTTTTTATATTTCTGTGGAGGTTGCAAAAATATGCCAGAACTAATATGCACAAGTGTATTTTATAAAGTTACTAACTATTTTATTAAAATAATACAGACACACCCCTCAAGTTTATAAAATATTTTATAAAATAATAAGCAACATGCATTGTTCTGGGAAACATTCTCATGTTTCATACAGTATATGTTCTACAAGTAGTTAATTCTCAATCACTGAGCCTCTGTCCTTTTTTTTCAGTGTCACAGTAGATACAGCTCTCAAAATAAGATGAAATTGTGTTTTATACAGCACTTCTTTTCAGATTTTCTTGCTTTGCTTTTGATTGATTTGTGGGTTTTTTGATAACGCAGTGCCCTTGGCAGTGAGATGGTTTGCACAATAAATATGTTATTTAAAATCTCTCTAACTTAACAAGGCATCAGAGGCTGAGCTGACGTTATCTCCAGTGGCTGATTACATTTCTTACTGGTGGATTACTGTCAGGAGTGAGGGAAGAAACTCTTGGTGGGACAGATAGAATCTACCAATCAGTTCTGCTGTAATTAATGTAGAATTTACAGCAGAAAAACCAGACTGTCAGTGATGTGTTCAGTAACTCCTGCCAAAGCTTCTGTATCAATAAAGTTTGACTTTGGAAGGGGCATAGTTAACTTCTTCAGTGGTCTGTAAATTATTACAGAATTTACGAATCTGCTATAAAATCAATACAACTAATTGTAAATTAATAGATTTCTAAGTGGGAGGGAGCATGTAATAATGTAGATGAGTCCTTGAATGAGCATGCCAGTTCTGGTGTCAGGGGTGGGAGCTTCCTACTGTTTTATGTGACATCTTCAAGTGTAAACACATTTCTTTTCATTTCCCCAGCTGATTTAGCCTGCTACCGTAGCAAGTAACATTTCCATTAGCCTCCTACCGTTAAATCGTGGAGTAACTATAATCACAAAAATATCCACGATGCAAGCAAACTAATAGAGCAGCAACTGTGATCGTAGCTTATCTCCATCTTACAGGCTTTTTTGTGAGTTCTCCACAGCTGGTGCAGAAACAAATCCCTTTAAATTCAACCTAATGAGGGAGAATAAAAATGGATGGTTACAAAACAGACGAAGGGTTTATAGATATTCTTAAGTACACCTGCAAGAAAGAAAAACCTTGTCTGTGTTGTTTTCCTCATGTGCAGTAGTTAGCAGCAAGGCAACGTCCTCCTGTATGTTGATGCCTCGGCTGCTCAAGTTTGAAGTAGCAAAAGAGGAATAGTCTGACTTTGGGATACTTCAGATTTTATTTAAAATAAAATATATCTAGATGCTGACAGGTTTAGCTGGGTTACAGGGAGTAGAACAGAAACAATTTTAAGTCAAGAAAAAATTTTTTCTTTATCTCCTGCACTATTTTGGTTCTGGACTAAAACAATGTTTCCATATGTGCAACAGTCATAATTTTCTGTGATTCAGCTTTCTTTTTAACTACAATTAAATAAGACATAGCTTTCATTGCATAGCATGCTAGGGTTTTGTTTCTTTAAAATCTCAGTTTGGTAAAGCATTTAGATTTGAAGCTGTAGTGACCGTGACACAAGGTTAACTTTTACACACAAGTTTTTCTAGTCTGGGATTTCAAGGTGTCCTTATCTTCCTTTGAGAATGAAGTCTGGAAAGCTGGCAGGCAGCCATTCACGCCGAGGGCTTATCTTGTGGCACAGCTTCTCTCTTCTGGATGCAGCTCTACCTGTTGGTATTAATGAATTTGATGGTAGCACCTTCAGTGCCTATGCGCTGTGGGTTTGATTTGTGGGCTTTTTTAAAGAATAGAATCATGAATAGGATGATGACACAAGGTCTCATAAAGAGTAGTCTATATGTTAAATATATGCAGTAATGAGTAGGAGTAATATACGCTGTGTCATAGTTTGGAGGGAGGAGGGAGTGCTAATAAGCTTTGTAATGAACTACTGGAACTAAAGTGCGTACAAAGTAGATGCTTTTGCTTTTTTGCTTTTTCTAACTTTTTAATTTTAATTAGAAGTGAAAGATGAGATTTTTCTCACAGCACGGGGTGACGTGTGTGGGGAAAGCACACCTCGCTGTGCGCCGCTGCCCAGGAGGAGCAGCAGCAGCATTCTGAGATAATTCCTAACGGCATCAGATACTACCCAGTCTTTCTGACAGCCACCCAAGTTAAACATTTTAGTGACTCTTTCCAGGATTGCTGCTTACAGTTTAGTAACTCTTAATGTCTAAATATGTTTGTTAAAAGTCAACTGTCTTTCTGTGTTTCCAGCTATCCTGCAGTGGTAAGATAGGGGTAGAAATACTGGGGAGAGGCTGTTCAGTAGGGCCTGCTGTGACAGGACTAGGGGTAATGGTTTTAAAATAGAGGGAGGTAGATTCAGATTAGATAATAGGAAAAAATTTTTTACAATGACAGTTGTAGAGCACTGAACAGGTTGCCCAGAGAGGTGGTGGATGCCCCATCCCTGGCAACCTTCAAGGCCGGGTTGGATGAGGCTCTGAGCAACCTGATCTATTCAAGCATGTCCCTGTTCCTTGCAGGGGGGGTGGACTAGATGGCCTTTAAAGGTCCCTTCCAACTCAAACCATCCTATGATTCTATGAAATATGAGGTACCTTACAAACAGTATCTGACCTGTGCTCAATGTCCTCAATCCTGGTTTGTCAAATATATAGTGAATATGAATTTTCTTGCCCAAATATGAGCATTTGTTTAGGGCTGGTTTTTGAGTTCTTCCCTGCAGAGTATCTGTCTGGACACAGAAAAGCAATGTCTTAGCTGTGAGTAATATGCAAACATTAAGTCAAAGGCTGAAGGGAAATGTATTTCTCAGAAGGTCTTAGTTTAGGTAGAGATTATATGAGATTTAGAAAAAATGAGAGTTGATGAAGAGCTTTACATAGATTGACAGAGGGATCTTTGTGTTGCGTCATTTCTGTCATGTCGTATCCCTTCTCCTTGGGATGAAGAAGTTGAGTAACAGATAAAACCTGCTGAATGGTAAGTACGAATAGGAAACATCTGTGGTGTGCCAGCATTGATCTGTGCTCTCATGCCCAGCCAGGAGGTCCCAGTGGAGCAGCAGCTGCTATGGAGCAGCTGAGTGACTACCCCAGTCCACCAAGGGTCCAGCGACAGGGAGCTCAGTTCCTCTGGACCAGGGATTGGCACATCATCCATTTTTCTCTGTAGCTTTGTGATGAAAGAGGCTCTGCAACGGTGCTGCATGACACAGCCTTGTGCTAACTAGATGGCATCTCTGTCTCCAAAATAGTAGGAACATTCTTGCTGTGTTTAAAAAAAAAAAAAGAAAAAAGATGCACTTCAAATATATGGCAGGGCACAGCTGCATACAAACTACTTAAAATCTTCTGGGAATTAGAGGTTTGTTATATAGTCAACTATACTCTGTAAGAAATCCTTTGTTTCTCCTTAACTGGCTTTCAAAGTTCCTTATTTAAATGCACAACATGATGTTTTAAATGATTCAAATGCTTCCTATGATGGCAGATTTAAAAAAGGAGCAGAACGGTTCAAAGGTGCTATCAATTGTAAATGAGGGGCTCTGTTCTTTTCTTTTTTGTCTCCTCCTAACCACTCTTTTAAGTGTCCTTACGCATTAAGCATTTTGTGTTGTTGAACAGTCGTTTATTCTCAAACTACCCCTTCTTTGATAATACATGCTAGTAAGTAGAAAGGTTTTAATATCTGTATACACGTTTACAGTGGAGACAATGTTCTACCTTTTTTAAAACCCGTGTTCCAGTAACTTTCAGGCACCGCCTTATGTCAGTTTTCACAAAATTCATATTTACTATCGCAATTTTTGCTTACAAAGCTAATGAATTATGGAAGACTTCTGATCTAACACCACTCAATTTATTAAGAACTATTTTATGCCTACTGGATCAAATCCTATGCCAATTGTGTAGTTGTTGGTTTTAGAATGCCGCATTAATTCAGTTTTTGCTTGCTCCCACTGAAATCAGTCATCCCATTCAGAAGGGGCAGGGCTGCCTCAGGTGTTTCTTCCCTGGGTGACCCTTTGGCCACTGCTCCAGGCAGAAGGGTCAATCCCAACGCAGCACCAGGAGGGGAGCGGGCAGGTGAGCTGAGGGGGCTGGTGCCCTGGTCAGGGAATTGCCCAGAGCAGCCATTTCATCCATCCCTGGCAGACAGGGTTTGTCTCCCCACCTCAGTTCCTCCTGTCACCCTAAATTTTATATTCCTTTCCCAATATTCTGAATTTCTGCACCATTTTGGCTAAAAGGTGTATTGACGATGATGTATATTGATTAAATGTATGGGCTGGTTGTAGTACACGTGCAGACTACTATAGTTTCTTATCCCCTGCAAAACATCTCTAACCATATATATATTTGTTTGTTTATTTGTTCATGGGAGGAGGGGGAAGAAGGGAAAGTGAAAACTGAATGAAGCAAGACTTCTTTCCTTCCCCTAAATGTCAGATCTGTAACATAGATTTCCTGATACATTATTTTCACAATATTCCTTTTTTTTTTAATTTCAGGTAAGTGGAAGCTTTCTCTTCATGACTTGGGGACGTGTTTAACTGCTGTGGTAAGTGTTCTCCATCACATGAATATAAGGATCAGCTGTGTGTAAATTACCACTGTGAGTTGGCTTTACAGGTAGCAGTGAATGGTTTCTAGGAGGTTGCACATATATATACACACACGCATGCTGCTTCTACACAAGTTGTTGGTATTTTTGAATACGGAAGATGCTCTGTCCTCTGCAGATCTGCTCGGTTATACAGCTTGCATGTATCCTCACTTATTTTTATTCGTGTGACTGTGGTTGAGCATGAGCTTGTTACGTTGTGTTCCGTCGTAAAATACAGAGGCTTGTTAGCTGAAGCGGTTACCTGCGTTTCTGTTTTGGCTACTTGTTCTCCAAAGTTGATATGTTCGGTTATAATAGTGAATGTTGTTTTCCTCACCTCCTTTAGCATTATTTCACACTGCTTTGCAGTAATACAGTTCTGATTGTTAGTGGCTTGGGTTTATTACTGTATGCATTTTTAATTGCAAATTGCTTTATAAATTGTATATGTTTATGAAAGATAAAAATAAGGAGCACCTAGCCATGAAGGAGGCAGTGGAGTGCAGGAGAGAGAAACTTCCTTTGGTCTTTCTGGCATTGCCCTGGGAATGGCAATATGTGTGTAATCCTCCTGTTGAAAGGACTGTGTTCTCACATGCTAGCATCATCTAATCACTCATGGCTTTGAAATGAAATTTTATGACCTTGCTTGATTTTTTTGGTTTCTTTTGGAGGGGATTGGGGATTTTGTGACCATAAATCTTTATCCTACATGTTTTTCACTTATATATTGGATTAAAGAATGCATTACTTATGGTGGTAGTATTTTAAACATGTCTAGCATGCTTAGCCTTTGCCAACAACATAATTTATATTGATGGTATTTCTGGATGCAGGTAAAGAAGGTTATGCTAGTGTAGAGTAGCTCTTCACTAAATTAAAATGACTTTTTTTTCTGTAGTATTTTTAAAGACAAATGCAGTTTGTATACTGTACTAGAAGAGTTACAGCTCACCTTTTTAACCAGATGAGGTCGATTTATTTGTATTGTGATTTTCTTTTGTTACCTTAACAAAAATATAACAATGGTGATATTTATCTTAATTTTTAAATAACTGGTAATTAAATGTGAAAGTGATGGAGCTGTAATATGTCCTGATTCAGAATGATCAAATGAAGGCTTAGCAGAGTCCATCTGCACTGGCATGGCTACTTTCTGTGGAAAAAGATCCTTGTATAGTGAAGCCTGTACTTGTAAAATTCAGATTTTACTTGGAATTAGCTGGAGGATACCATGTTGCAGTTTTTGTTTTGTTTTCTTTGTTTTGATTTTTGAGGTTTGGGGGTTTTTTTTGCTTGCTTGCTTAAAGGAGACATTTATTCAATACTTTACTTAGATCAAAATTGCATATATTTTTTTTTAAGGCTATAGATTATTGCAACTCGGAGCAAATACTGGTGAAGGATAAGCTAGTACAGTAGACAAATCACAAGATGTGTGATTACGTACAATTCTACATATATGAAATTTTATTTAGAGATGTCCAATGATTCAAAAGTTTTCCAATGCTTAAAGTAATTAAAAAAAAAAAAAAGAAAAAAAAAACAAACTTTTTTAATAACATGTAAGTCTTAAGTAGGTTGTATTCAAATGGTTATTTTTATAGGATTCAGTTAATCTATAAAGAATGTATACTTCTTGTTTCAAAAACTTTGAATTTTGGGTGCTTCAAACGTGCTTTCCCCTCACTTACTTTTTTTCACTGAATTCTTGCTAAAGCTAAATGCTAAAAAAAAAATTTTTTTTAATGTCTTACCGAAAAAAAAGGCTACATTTTTGGTCCAAAGAGGTAGAAAAATGCAAAATAACTTAAATATCCACTCAGCCCCTACCAACACAAATAATATTTTATTGCCTGGTGATGTAGAAAACTGACAACTCCAAGAAGTAGAAAGTGTTCAAATGGAAGAATGTTTCATGCCAAAGTTGAATAAGTGAACTGATGGAAATTGTCATCCCTGTTGCTTTAGCTGCGTGTTGACTGTGTGGTTAGAAAGACCAGAAACTGTCCTGCCAGTGATACCTATCCCAATGGGGGAAGGAAACGATGTGCGTGTGTAACGTTATATACAAACTATCTGCTGATGAGCTGCTGGTGGTCTATGCATGAAGAAGAATGTGTGCTTGAGAATGTAGTTATATCAGTGTCAAGCCTAGTTACGTACTGGTTTTCATCTTCTAAATTTTATCTCCTTATTGGATAGAAACACTTACAAATTAATTCCTAGCAGACAAATATTTTTTTTTTCTTGAAATGTACTAAAGACAGCAGATTTTACTTTAGATACTACATCGAGGTCCATGCCCCATGCTGTTTCCAACCCTGTTACAGTTTTATTTCCTATTAAAGAAGTAGGACTAGAAAGACCAGAAAATAGAAAAATGGGAAGGTGAAGAAGGCCAGTTTTTGTGCTAGCGTAGGCTTTTTCACGCTGGTGCTTTGGACTCTTTTAAGAATGACAGAGGCACGCCAATCCAGATGTTGTTTGAAGAGCAACCTCAAAGGAGGTTGGTCAGAGCAAATCACACCGGTGTCAGGGCAAACCTGTGCTGTCACTTCTCCTGGCCGTATGCAGTCCAACAGCTTGACAGCTGCACCCTGTTTCAAGTGTTAATGGTATACTGATACTCCTGTCTTTTCTTTGGGATTTGCTTTGAGGATGCTGGTTCTTGACATCTGAAGTTGCTCACTGTAAAAGCTAAAAGCTGCAGTTAAATAAAACTGTTTGTCATAGTTTTATTTTTTCAATACCGCTTACCCCCAGTGATCCTAATTTGTACTCAACATCATTACATATGAAGGTTTTTTTTTTTAGCAATGATAGATATTCTTAGTTTGCTTTGTACTTGAGCAGTCTTCAAAATATTAAGAACTGAATTTGGGATTAATGCAGATATTCAAAATTCTCCAATTCATTTTGCAGCTCAGGTTATTTTCAAATTTCTGTAGAGAAACCTTAATAAAATAAAATAGTATTGTAGAAACTGGGAAAAGTAAGTCCTGAATCCTTTATACACAGCAAAGATTTTAATAAGTCTGGCTTTGCAGACTTTCTTGGTCATGGTTATTTTAGGTTCTAGTGTCACTTTCCCATATTAAATCACTTGTTACATTCTTACTGATCAAGTTTAGTTTTATTTTCAGAAATCAAATATCTTATAAAAAAACCCAACCAAACAAACAAACAAAAAACCAAAAAACCCCACCAAAACCAAACCTTTAGCTTACAGCTTCTATTACCATGTCGCTTGTTCTCTTGCATTGATAGCAAAGTCAAAGGCTGCGGTGAAGACATGCAAACATCAAAAGAAACAGCTGTGCCTTTTGCTGCTGCTCAAAGGAAACACCAAGTGTAAAATTACACTATCAAAAAATTGTAAAGACTAAAAATGTTGTGGTTTAAAATAGCTATTAAGCATAACAGTTTGAGTAATAAATGTTGGATTTGGTATTCGTAACAATGACTTTAGACCTGTAACGTTTGTGATGTGTGTATGGGAGGGGAAAACATTTCTGAACAGCTCAGCAGGTTACTTCAGCTGAATGTGATTTTGAGGCATGCCTGGGGTGCCTGTGTTCCTAGGTGGATGAAGGCTATCGTAAAGAATTTTATTCCAGAAAGCTTTTATCTTAAAGGATAAATCATTGCATTTCAAGATGTTTTATCAACAAGAATTAAGGAAATAAGATCTCAGTCTTCTGACAGTACGAGGTTCAAAAAAAAAAAAACCAAACAAAAAACCAAACAACAAACCAACCAAAACTCCACCACCCTGTCCTGTCTTTGGAACAGATGTGAAATTTGCAATGACAGATTGCTTCTAATAAATTCACTTCCGCTGCATTAATCTGTTAAGTAAAATCTAGCTTTGCTTTTCACGATTATACTACTGAGATTTTCCTAAGCAGCCTTATTTCTACAGCAGGCTGGTTAAGATTATCTCTCAAAGAAACTTCAGCTTCCACTGAGAAAGACCCGGTGTCTTTCATTGAACTAAACCACTAAAATAATAATAAAATGTTTTGAAACTGTATATACGAGAATATATGCATGCATGAATGTGTGAACATGTATGTAACAAAGTAGGTTTATAATACCAATCTGACTAGTTCGTATTTCCTAGTTTGTTGTTTTAATAATGATCAGAACTACATTGCTTTTCTGATTTTGTATGCAGACATTTTGTATTGCGTTGTGATCTCTTGTAGCCCGTGACCTCACCTTTACCTCATCACATTTTTGGTGGGATTAGTCTGAATTGCATTGCATACAGCAAAAGCGCATTAGTTGCATTAATTCAGAAGTCCAGTCTGGAGGGATTGTGGTCAGGAGCTTATCATTGTACTTTTCAGTCTATTAAATTTAATTTGAAAGGCTTACTAATAAGCTTGTATCTGCAGCTTTTTTTTTTTTTTTTTTTTTTTTTTTTTTTTTTTTTTTTTTTTTTTTTTTTGCCAGCTGTGAGAATTACTGTTTATTCTCTAGTCAGAACTTAATTTTTCCTTTTTAGAAAAGAGATGGGAAAAGAAACTTGTAAATACGTGTAACAACACTAGAATGGAGTGACAGCAGAGGTGTTGACAACAAATTGTTTTAATCTTTATTTACAAATGTAATTAAGAACTGAAAAGATAAAATCACAGGAGAGAGTCTTACGCATGGTAAAATCTGCTCTTTCATTACTGCACACTTTCAGCGCTCATTTACATTGTTATTTCCCGAAGTCCCTGCAACTGTTAAATTATGCAAATCAAGTTACCATAATATTCAGTGCCAAAATGTTTTATTTAATAGCAGTCATTAATTTATTTCTCTAATCGAATCCACTAGGAAATCATTTTAAATGTATCATTTTGTTTTAAATAGGTCCCAGTTCAGCATAATGAAAACCTGTTGGGCCTTACAATCATGGGGTGTTTTTTTTCAGCACATGCATGAAAATTCAGCAGTGGTGCCCCGCTCTTTCCCTCATGTTTATCTGATAATTTTGCATAATGGGAGAATCAAACAACATATTTAAGCATGCCATAACCATGTATTTTATAACGCAATGAATAACTACTGTTGTTAGTGCTTCTGCTCAAAGCAGAGCCTTGTAAGAAAGGAAGAGCTGAGGCAGACCTGAGAGAACTGGGGTAGCACCTCTGAGAGATGGCAAAGGCGATGCTAATGAGATTAAAAAAGAAAAAGAGGAGAAATTCTTGCATACCTCCAGGTCCCTGATGCACGTGATCTTTAGAACAGAATACAAAGACATCTTGAATACTGCAATGAGTTAAGTTCAAGCAGTTTCTGGATCTCTCCAGGAAAGTGGGTTTTCCAAGTCTTAGCAAAGGGGAGGCAGGGGAATTCCCTGTTGACTCATCCTTCTGTCATGTACATTTCATATGTGCTCTTTAGAGATGGGAAATTTTGAGGCACATGATTTGGTTTACCTCAAGCACAAGAAGGAGCATGATTATGGAGTCAGAGCTGTCCTAGGCTCTAGGAGGGCTAAATACAATTTAAAGGTTTTGTGGTCTGAGAATACTACTCCAGTAACATACACAGAATTTATTTTTGTCCGAGGAAGCAATAACATTTGAAATCCTGAATTTTACGTTTAAAATATAAAGCCTTATTTGCACAGATTTACAAGCAAAACCTGGACAGTGGATAGATTTTATTTCCACTAAACTCTAAACCTTTGCCCCTCGCCCCACCCCATCCCAGTACTCTTGTGCAGCCGTGGCAGGAAATGAAATTCAGTGCAGGAATGGAGATTGCAATCGTCTCTTCTCCTGTATCAGACACAGTTTTACCTTGTTCCATTGCAGGGAAGATCTGGCAACTTGTTTGAAAACACAAGTGAAATATTTTTGCAGGGACAAATAAGGTTAACTTTGCACCATTTAAAAGCCACAGGGAGCAGAATATCCTGTTGTCTTTGAGAATGTGCAAATGAGATTCTTGTCTAATTGAAAAATAGGACATTTCTGGGTTAATTGCTGGAAATGACCAATTATCCAAACACCTCCAATAAAAGAAACACCACCACCTCCCTGCTGTCTTTCTTCAAAGAAATTATCATCTTTAATCTGTAGCACATTCACCAGAAGACTACGTAATTCTTATTACACTATTCTTATTATTCAGCTTTGTGAATAACGAGTAAGATTGTTACCCAGCTGCCTTATTTGCCTTTTGAAATTAGATGGAGCAACAGTTCTGATGACAGTGCACTGTGTCAAACCTGTCAGGGTCTTAGTGACGAGTTACAGGTCCTTAAGCACATGAAGTGATGTGAAAAAGCAGGTTGGTGGCCATCAGCTTCTATTTTCCCATCTTCCTGCTATGCAATTTCACCCTAAACAGGTTAATTCCTTCCACGTCCATTCTTCCTTCTGAGCTTTGCTTCTAGAAATGTTGCCGTAGGAAGGGGAGGAATTAAAGAGTGGCAAATCTGACCGTTACTTGTACGTGGTGAAGGGCAAAACAAGGCTGCCCCTGCGCTCACCGTGCTTTCCCCCTCCCTAGCCGCTCTTCTGCAGGGAGGCTTTAGGAAGGTCTGACGACGAGGAAAAACATTTGTGGCTTTAATCTTTAAAGCAACCTATAAGTGTTTATAGATTTCTTTATATGCTTAGTATATGTTTTCAATGCAACCTGAGCATAAAATAAAAAGTGTAATGGGGTGTATGTGTCTGTTTGCCGCTTACCTCAGGTCACTTTGGATCTTTATATGTAAAATATCAGGATTTAAAAGGCATTAGAAGAATAAGTAGGCCTTTTGGAGAATTCTGCTTATATTTCTTTGATTTGAAAGTTAGGAAGTTCTTAATAGTGAATAAACACTTTTTTTTTCATTCTCAAGACAGTGTTTTATTAATAATTATTTTCTGAATCCAGAACACATTCAAAACAAGAGTGGCACATAGAAAAAAAAGACATTAACATCAACCAAAATAATGTAAACTGCTATTGACTAATCTCCCCATATAGAGATGTTATATTGTGACAGCAGTAAATATTCCATTTATTTTTAAAATAAAGCAATAAACAAAGCACCAAGCAGAACTGGTGACAATCTCCTCTTTTTTTTTTTTATTTCCCTTCCTCTTGACTTTGTTCTTGGCAGATTTCCCGTCTCTGATTATATATTCCTGCATTCCCAAGATATAAAGCTCTCTGCTGAATCTCAATGACAAGGAAAAGTCTCAGCAGGTTTATTCTTTAGAGATCTGACCTTTCCTCTGTCAACTTGTTTACTTAGAAACAGTCTGTGTCCTTGATTCAACCTGCAGTTTAGTGAAAAGCAAGAAGCAAAACTTCTGAGCCTGCCTCTCTACTTCTGTGGACTGTAATTTCTGTTGGAGAATAATAGTTTGGAAGATTAAGGGGAGTATTTTTTTATTTTTGTAGGAGCTCAGAGTATCAGGCTTGGAATTTTGTAGGCACTTTTTGCTATCTTGAAATGCTGTTTGCCTTGCCACAGTATGAGGTATTAATCAGATCAAATAGAGGCAACCAGCTGCTACCACTTCAGCTCTTGTTGCTTCTACACAGAAATAAAATGCAGTAGGTAAAATGCCAGCTCATCAGCCCTAGGCTTTTTCCGGTTTTCTGCTTGAATTTCTTGAAGGTGATTGCAAAATACTTGTACAAACTCACCAGTGTGAGAGAAACCACTTATGAGGGAAGCATGGCTATGGGCTTGAGGAATGAGGGAAGCCTTTGCCAAACCTCTCAGTGACCCACCCACCCACCTGTCGGTCTGAGCCTGACTTCCAGGAGTAATCATTTTCATCTAGGTCCCCCTTCCCCTCCCACCATGTTTTTATCTGTCCCCAGCGACTAGACTTGTCTTACCTGAACTGAATCTACCTATCTCTATCCCTTCTCGTGAGCGTACATGGTTTTCTAGCTATTTTGGTGGTGATGGGAAATATTTAGATATTGGAGTTTTTTAATCATAACAACAATGGTAGACACTGAAGTAGTACATACAAGTGGTGTTTAAATCTAACAAAACTTCCTTAGCTGAAGACTGTCAAAAGCTCAGAAAGTGCATCTCCTTTTATTGGGATGTTTATTCTTGTCATATATATTTGTGTTCTATAAAACAATCTTGACTTTTCTTTCCCTCCTTCTTCTTTTAGAACTTGGCTGTATTGATCAGTATTTTTTTTTTTTTTTTTAAGGTAACAGGACCCTGACTTGGTGTTTAGTCAGAGACATGTTTGCATAGACTGCCACTTTGGCTGTCTTTTGTAGCTGTCCCTAGGCTTCTCCTCCTCTAGATTTTCCTCTAGAAGAGCCTTTCTCTGCTTGTGGCTTGGGAGGATGCTTGGGGACCTTCACATTGCCTGGCATGTGAATCTTTGAGGATGCCTGTGGTGTCAAGGGGGGCTTCTCTACCAGCACTCAGTGAAGAGAGTTGGTAGTGCGTTTTTTTTTTTCAGGAGTTCAGAACCAATTAGCATTATCTACAAATAATGTGCTGGTTACTCATTAAGGTCCAGATTCCTTAACTTATTTTTAAGACCAACTTCTGAGTATTATAAACGTGAATAATTTTTGTGGAACATATAAGTAACTTCTCAGACTTCATAAATATCCACAACTACTTTGCACTCAGCTTGATTTCTTTGATAGCCACCAACTATGCTGCTGCACACTTTTACACATAGAAAATGGATAAGGGAGCTTCAAGCATGTTTGCAGATTGATTGCTGGTAAGTTATTTCCATCAAGAAGATAGTGGCTAAGAGATCTTTCTTTTTTCCTTTTTTTTTTTTTTTTAAGCATGTGGTATGAAGTCCCTGAAGGTGTGCAAATGAAAAGTAATACTTGCCAGTAAAAAAAGCAACTCTTCATCTTTTGTATCCTGCTTTATTGATCTTCATTATCAAAGATGTTTGTGTATCCTGAGTTTATTTTTACCAAGCTATGATTCATTTGTATGGAAGAAGTAGTAAATGATTTAAATTCCCTGCTTCTCTGCAAAGATTGTTGTTCAAACTGTAAAAAGGATGCAATGTTAGCGATGTTTAGTGCCCTTTACTGACACCAGTTTCAAAGTGACAACTTTGAAGCCATTGGTACCTGTTAAGAGTCTTTGGAGCTATCCACCTGAAATTTCAAAGTGATTCAGTGACACAGAAATCTGTGTAAATTAAATATACTCTATACTTTCTTCTCGAGACAGAACTAAAATTGCAGATTTATAAGACTATTTTTTTAAGAGTAGGCCGCAATCTTGTGTTACTTGAAAAAAACAATCATTGTGAAAAGAATGCTGGCTAAAAAGGACTGAGATATCTATTTAACCTTATTCTGAGTGACCTGGTGATAGTGCTGGTACAGCCTATGCTCGCCTTCAGGCAGAAATTTCATCTGTTAGGTGTCTGTTTGTCTTGGTCATATGACTTAGAATAAGTCTTTCTTGAAACTATGCTGCCCCTTCTGATTTCAGTGGAGTAAAGATTCAGACCTAAAAAAGCTTCTTGTGAGTGGATTTGCTGGATGAGGCTGAGACCTGACTATTGAACTGGTTTTTGCCTGCCACAGGAGTGTACGAAAAAAAGACATGGGGGAAAACTTGTGGATCTTTAGGCTTCAAATGTACTAGATTGTCAACTTTTTCTTCTGACAAATTAAATTTGTTTATTTTCACGTGTTAATTATTAATAAGTAATAGATCTGTATTTTTAATAGAGTGAAACTATGTAGAGTTAGGGAACTGATTTTAAATTGAATACGTCTTTGAAGGTTGATGAGCAACGTGTTCTTGAAGTAATCTGGTGACAATTAAGAATATGTTGTGTGAAACGTGTGTCCTCTCTAATTATATAGAGAATTTCATTTGAGAAGGGTTCAAATTCCTAATTCTAGCCTTAGCAGCCTGCATAAGACTTCTGACCACGGAAGACAGCACAGCCCTTTCCACGCTGAACATGAACAAATGAATAGTAGAGGCAATCAGTAATGCAATAAACTGAAGAAGCTAGAAAGCACGTGGTGCTAATGCTTTGAATGTTACTTCATTCCACGTCATAGGAGTTCTGGAAACTCCTTGGCAGGTTTATAAACTTCACTCCTGAGGGAAATGCTCTGACCAACAGAGGTGCAGTGACAGCTAGAATGAATATGTATGTCTTTACATTTTGAGTTGTGTAAAAGCTGTGTATCCTTTCAGCCTGTCTTATACCCAGCTATTCAAGGAAGGAAGATGCGTGTTTGCTGAAATCCTTCCTGTTCTGTGTTTTAAGTATCATAAACCCCTCAAACTTTTATTATTCCTTTCTAGTAAATGTTTTTGAAAAGAAGGCCAAACATAGAAACAGCACAGCATTTTGGCAGTAAGATATATAGTATGTAATAAGCTCAAAACTATAGTTTCTTTTCCGAGTCAAAGATGTTGACCTTTTGTTAACTACATCATTGCTGTTAATAGACATCACTAGAAAACTGGTAACAAAACTTTCCTCCATTAAATGTATTTGCTCAGCAGCTGTGTATCACTGAAAATGAAGTTACAGTCGTACTTCACTCAGAAATCTCGCAAAATGATCTTTAGTCCTGCAAATTGAAGTAATAGCTGACTTATTTTTCTCTGTCAGACATTTATTTACATTTCTCACAGGGAAATGTGTTGCACATTTAGAAAGCCACTGAAATGTGTTGCAAAAAATTATTAGTTGGAAAAAGATTAATCCATCACTGACATGGATGACATCTGTTTAAGTGTGATGAATGCATATTTGTATAAGAAATGGAGCATCCTGATGCTATTGCACATATGTCTCTGCAAATACCGTAGTGCTCTCTTCTAAGAAGCAAGTTTCTTGCAGATAAATATCTTATTTTTGCCAAACTGTGCTTTAGAACTCTGTGAATACTTGATGCTCTAGTAATCCCAAAGACAATCTGAGAATCTATTATACAGTGCAGAATTGTCCCTGGAAACAGTAGTAGATCCTAAACGCTACAGGGATGATTTCTAAGGGTGAGCTAGAGACCACAGTAGCAGGATCCCAGTTTCCAAATACTTTGCCATGTCAGTGTGCCTCTGGCACTTTGTTGGACTCTGCACGTTGATGAAGTGGAACACTTTTGTATTACTTTGCCTCCTACATTGGCCATGGTGGCAGCTTAGGTATTAAATATCTGCTAATATATATGTCTCATGGAAACATTCGTTTAGTTGTGCAACATGAGCTTTCCCATCTGCTATTCATCATCTCCTCTAAAAGAAAGTAGTAGGTCCTGTAGCAGCAGGCCAGGTTGTTCTCACTCTTGCTCTCTTTGGAGTAAGGGAAGTTAAGAGGAGTACAGCTTGAAATAGCAAAATTTGTGATACCAAACAGAAATGAAGTGGAAATATCAGATTGTTTTCCACCTTGAAGTCTGGTTGAAGTTTGTTTTATTAAGCAATTTTCTTGCTTAAAAAGAAAAAAAAAAAAGAGAAAAATTAGTCTCAGTTTATTTATTTAAAATTACCTTGAGCTGAGCTCTTAAAATACAATATTTTATTATGTATTTATTTATAAAAGTACAGAGCAAGTCCCAAGGAGGGCCATGAAGATGATCGGAGGGCTGGACCACCTCTCCTGTGAGGGCAGGCTGAGAGAGTTGGGGCTGTTCAGTCTGGGGAAGAGGAGGCTCCAGGGAGACCTGATAGAGGCCTTCCAGTACCTCAAGGGGGCCTACAGGAGAGGTGGGGAGAAACCCTTTAGCAGGGCCTGTTGTGATAGGACAAGGGGTAATGGTTTCAAACTAGAAGGAGGTAGATTTGGATTAGATAAAGGAAGACACTTTTTACAATGAGGGTGGTAGAACACTGGCAGAGGTTGCCCAGAGAGGTGGTGGATGCCCCATCCTTGGAAACATTCAAGGCCAGGTTGGATGGGGCTCTGAGCAACCTGATCTGGTTGGAGATGTCCCTGCTCCTTGCAGGGGGGTTGGACTAGATGACCTTTAAAGGTCCCTTCCAACCCTAACTGTTCTATGATATTGATATGCTAAATTAGGCTTAATGGATTACTTTGCTTGTTAAAAACAATAATACACTGAATGTCTCTAAAGTGCAGGCCTCCACTTTTGAAGCCCTCTCTCTGATAAACCTACTCATGTTCATATTTTTAATAATCACATCATGTAATTTTAAATCAAGTGAAACTATAAGGAATTATGTAAACTTCTAGAACAGAATAATCTATTTTGGAGCTGATAATGTCAAATTGTAGCATGATCTATAAATACAGAAAATTTATGTAAATATGTAAAAACATTTTGTTTGAGAGCAGCAACATGTTTTTAGTGCTCCGAGATGTGTTGTTTGATCATAGGAAAAGAAAGGAATATTTGTGGAAGATCAAACAAGATCATGTACAGGGTAGATTTTACAGCTTGCATAAAGTCTGAGCCTTTTATTTTAAAATTCATCTGACACCTGTAGCTTCCTCTGTGGCTGCTGGTGATTTTCAGTATAACAGAATTTTGTTCCCGTATCGTTGTTGTTATTTCATCTATAGATAATCCATTGTATGTGATATTAGAACTGGGATACCTTAGAAGGTGGTCAAATCTATGCTTTTAAAAACAAATACTTTGAAAATCTCTTAGTCTTAATCAAGTTTATCAAATACATTAGAATCCAGTCTTATGGATACTTTCATATTTCACTTCAATACCATTTGGAATATTAAATTTGAACAGTATTACAGTCAATTCCACCTGTGCCCAGATAACTGTCTGATCTGTGCACAGCAGATCAATGGCACAGTACTTCTTCAACACACTTGAAAAAAATTTCTTTAAGTGTATGTGCATGTGTACAAACAGTTTAGTAGCTTAACACCTACCAGTTGAAACTTAAAAAAAAAAAAATAATTAAAGAAGCAAATCCCCCCTGTAGGTTGTCAATTACTGTGCTAAGTAGAATAGAAATTCCCGCACTTAACCATCAGTGAATAACATGATAATCTTTCCACATTCCAGTATGTCTCTTGGGAAAAAAAAAAATAAATATTTAAGTTAAATAAAAACAAGTGAAGTCAAGCATGTATTCCTGTTCCAGTTGGCATTTTAAGTAGCAGACTCCTGATTTGTGGCATTCAGCTCAAGTAAGGGGGGATTCCTTTTGGAAGGGCAAAGGAAAGGCTGCCCCAGCTGAGCTGCCCTTCAGTGACCCTGCTGCTCGTCCTGGCCTTTCCGTGTGCCTCCCTCAAAGCATGGGCATCGCCACAGATCCTCAGCTCCTCCAGTTCCCTGGTCTGTCTTAAACCCTACAAACACTTGCACACTTATCTGAATCCAAAGAGAAGCCTTGTGCCAAATGTTTTATGTGAACGTCGTGAGTGGCTGCCTCAGTTCATGCTGCCCAGCTTTCCTCTGAGCTGCTGTTGGAGCTGCTTTTGCAGCTGGAGAACTGGGATGTAGAGTTTGTTGATACCTGTTTGTTTGTTTTTCCTCTGTTGTGTTCTTCGGCTCTCGGTCCATGTAGTCTGTTGTTAAAATGAGTTGCCTATTCAGCCACATCGCCACTGTACTAATTTACACTCTTCTGTTTGACCTCTGGCTTCTAATTTCACTACAATTCATATTGTTATTTTTAAATGTGGCAACTTGTTTCCCTATGAATGAGAATAAAATGGCAGAAAGCAATTCTGCCTTTTTTTTTCAAATGGCTTGCAACTGACCCAAATGCAAGACTAAAGCTTCTAGCATGCTGAACCCTCACCACATCAATATTTCAAACCATTTTTACTTTCTTTCTGTTTTGCATTGCACAGGCCTGCTCCTTCAAAATTACTGTTTTCCTATGTTTCAAATACCTGATCAGATCCCCCCAAAACCATATCTGGCTCCACTACAGATGCAGTCTGTGTACTTCCCAGAGAGCAGGAACCATGGATGGTTCTTTGAAAGCTTTTTAAACTGCGGGAGACGCAGACGTGGGGAAAAGCGTGTGGCAGAACTAGATTAGTAAGTCTGAGGAAGTAACACAGTCTAGTAGTTGGTTTTTAATAATCACGTTTTCTTAAATTACCTGCTACAGGGAATGTGATTCTTTGCTGCATGTCCCATATCTTTTGGGGCCACTGCATGTAGCTGCTTTTTTCTTTGTAAACTTGTGTGGCATGTCTTAAACTGTATATAAAATACGATATGGAGATTGTATCAATGGCATTTCTAAACGGGGTTTCTGGTTTCTTTCCCCTACTTTGATGTCAGGGTTTTGACAACTGCCCTTTATTTATGTGCCTACCTGCTGCAGTTGGGGACCCAGTTTATATGCCATATTCTCTCTTTAAAGCTATATTATTTTTACTTTGACATTTTTTAATCTTTTTTTTTTTTTTTTAGCCTCAAAGGATTTTGCTTTTTCATGCTGTTTGTCTTTTATTCTGGTTTTTGTACTAATAGAAATGAGCCCACCCAGGTTCAGTACTTAGGTGGAGTTTTTTTTTGTTTCTGTAGTTTTCCAGCTGCCCTGCTGTTCCCAAGGTTTGCATAGACAGGCTACACTTGGGAGATATTACACTCTAGTCTGGCATTAGCTTGTATAATCATTTGTAAGCAAAATTGCTTCAGATTTTTTAGCAAGTAACATTGAATGCAACTGCTAAGCATCAGAAGTATGGAACTAGAGGCTGATTTAGAGCCTGCTCTTAGATCTTAAAGCATAAAACTAACAGTGCTACAATGGTAATGTGGAGACAACTGTGCATTAGCTAAGGCTGGCATGATAGAAGCCTAAATTATGTTATTGCTGTACTGTACCCTTCACGTGTAACAAATACTACCATGCATAAGCAGAGCACAGAAAAAAATAAAATCAGCTCTATCAAAACTGAATTCACAGATACATCTGAAGAGGGTGGGCAGTGTATTTGTACAGTTCTGTTCCTCAGTGTTTCCTTGTTCTGAAGCAGTGCAGTTACCCTAAGGATTTTAAGATCAAAAGAGTTGTTTTGCTTCAAGAGGACTTAGATTTTCTTATGTTTGTTCTACTTTTTTTCCCATTTCAATAAAATACAATTACTAGATAAGTCTTTAAAAGCATAATAAAATGCTGCTGTGAATAATATACTGTTCAAGGGATGCAGGTATAATTTATTTCCTCTTGTTTATCATCTTTGAAAATACTATCTTAACATTTCAATGGAAACATGTTCCAATTTTAAAGCAAACTTTTATTTTTAAGATATAAGCAAATTACCTGTTTTCTATAAACTTTAGTGTTACTATGCATTTAAAAAAAAACCCTAGGAAATAATGTTTGGAGACATCTATGAAAAGCTAGGATATTGATGGTATAACACAACTGCGTCCAAGCTGTTTTCATAGCTATCCTAGGGAAAACTGAGATAACTTGTTCTAGCAAATGGTTAATTTCTGAAGTTTTCTGGAAAAGGGAATGGAAATACTGAACTCAGATTGGCCACTGCAGTAAAAGAGAACAAGAAATCCTTTTACAAATATATCAGTGGTAAGAGAAGAAACAAGGAGAATTTACACGCTTTACTTGATGCAGCGGGGAATGTGACCACTGAGGATAAGGAGAAGGCTGAGGTCCTCAACGCCTTCTTTACTTCTGCCTTTAATAGGCAGAACAGTTATCCTCAGGGCACTTTATGCCCTAATCTGGGAGTCTGGGATGCCAGGCCGAATACACCCCCTGTGGTACAGGTGGAGACAGTTAGAGAGCTCCTCCTCCATCTGGACTGCCACAAGTCCATGGGACCGGACAGGCTCCATCCTAGGGTGCTAAGGGAGTTGGCGGGGGTGATTGCCGAGCCGCTCTCGGCCATCTACCAGCTCTCCTGGTTATCTGGGGAGGTCCCGGAGGACTGGAGGCTTGCCGATGTGACTCCCATCTACAAGAAGGGCCGTAAGGAGGATCCAGGGAACTACAGACCTGTCAGCCTGACCTCAGTACCCGGGAAAGTTATGGAGCAGATCATCTTGGGTGAGATCACTCGGCATATGCGTGGCATCCAGGGGATCAGGCCTAGCCAGCATGGATTCATGAAAGGCAGGTCATGCTTGACCAACCTCATTTCCTTTTACGATTGGGTGACCAGACTGGTGGATGAGGGAAAGGCTGTTGATGTGGTCTACCTGGACTTCAGCAAAGCCTTTGACACGGTCTCTCA
>WHYT01016903.1:77435-107120 GCA_009806455.1 Tetrax tetrax
CCCCCCCCCCCCCCACCCACACACACAAAAGTGCACCCTCCAAAACCAAAAAAATATCTGGAAGTGTTTCTACTCACATTGCGTTTGCAGTACTATAAAGCCCATCTTAAGACTTGGCAAAACTGTAGCAATTCTAAGAAATTTCTACCTGATTCGTATGTCTGTGGGGGAGGAAAAAAAAATTAGGAATTATGTATGCATAACTGAGCCTTATTCTTCATCTGCAATCCTGGATACTGAGAATTGGCAACATGCAGCTGCATTTTATCCTGTTGACAGCCTGACCTGTCTTCTCTATCTGTGATGGATCCGTTACACGGGGAAAGCAATATGGTGGTCAACTACACCACTTCTATAGTGCTGGAAAAAGCCACCTTTCTGGGATGTTTTGGTTCTCATTTAGAGTTAGAATATTGGGCTTTATACTCTCTGAGGGGTATAAACTGCCTCTGGAAAGTAAGAGTTAATTTTGTCCTAAGCTTTCAACATTACTTTTCTCAAATTGGGATGTCGCTCCATGAGGATGTGGTAGGAGCGTTTCTTAAGTCGCTGAGTTCTTGCTCACTGAATGACAGTACCGTCTCTTATGATTTCTGAGATAAATTGGGCGACTTCAGTCTTCGAATCTGTTAGAGCTTCAGTGAAAGCTGAACATAAATACCATGGATTTAACTTCATATGGGATAAAGGCCTGCATTTAGCTGCTTATTTATCTTGGCGATCCACAACACTAAAATCACCCTCTGTAAGACACATTAGAGATGTTTGTGATTTTTTTTTTTTTTTCTTCCCTCAAAAACAAGAGCAGAATGGGTCTTTTTATGTGTTTTGAAAATCAACTTGATTTTGCTACAACAGCTTTGACTTTTCAGCATACGCTTCAACTGTCAGTTGAAAAATTCTTTAAATGGATCAAGGCCACTCACGCTTCTGACGTATTTTGTTTTTCTAATAGAAGGTCTCTTTGCAAGTCTAGACATCTCTGATCATTTCAGAAGGACAGGTCCTCTGAAACAATTGTGGCATTATGCCATCTGATTTTTTTTTTTATCTGTTCTTTTGTGCTTGAAATTATTCAAAACATTTTTCTTTGTCTTTTTTCATTGCCTCCTAATGAACTACAGGACAAAACCATAGTATCGTTCACAAAATAGAACTTGTGTATTTTGAAACAAGTCACAGATGTGTCCCTTGAGATGTCCTAAGGCTCATTATGACCAAAGCACTGAGGTAGGCTTTCAATATTCTACCTCACAACAGACTGATAGAAATTGCAGAGAAAGAATAATGATTGTTTAATTTGAAATAATCCTTTTAATTTTGAGGCTTGTGCTTTGCATAGATGTGCTGTATCGTTTGAGCATTTTTTTTGTGATCTGGTAAACAGTGCTCTAATTGTTTTTGCAGATAGCTAGTTTAAAGAGCCAGGCACACCTTCTACACCGGGTAGAAAACACCCATTCTGTGGTTAAAAGACACTGAACACCAAGCACATAATAATACCAACTGGTAAGGCAAGCAGAGAAGAGAAGGGACCACAGCAATCCTCAGTCTCTCTCTCTGTATCTTTTTCTGAATAACAGTACAGGGAGATATTCTGGTGCCTCTGGATAAACGTACTCAGGTGTGCTGGTGTAATTCAGCTCGGAATTTGCTACTTACTATATAGTTAAATATATTTAAGTGTTTTATTTTGGATGTTGATTTTCTGCAATGGAAATGTAGATAAAGAAGTAAATTAGGATTTACTATAAACCCTAAATATTCACTTTAGCACACCGGAAGATCAACTAGTATGTTACATCCTGGGTTTTGGTTTATATTGTATTTGTTACTTTTCCTTTCCTTAAAGCCATTGAGATCTAAAAGTTGGCCCATTATTCTTTCAGGAACACAGGTTGGATGTGTTTTTCAAAGCTAATTATCACTGTGACTTTTTTTTTTTTTTTTTTTTCCCTCTTCGGTCTCCATTGCCATTGTTTCCTGGCAGAGGCACTATTTTGTGCCATCAAAACTTAGGAGTTCTCACAATCCTGTAGCAACTTGATTAGTTTGTTGGTTTGGGTTGTCCTGGTTTCGACCAGGATGGAGCTAATTTTCTTCCCTGCTGCGTTTTGGATTTAGTATGGGATTTGGTATGAGAAGAATGTTGATAATATACTGATGTTATTAGCGGTTGCTGAAGAGGGTGTAACTTACAGACATGTTTATGTTGCATAGGATTAGAATGTAACTTTTTCTTAACTTGCACAAGAAATGCCAAAATAGGAATCCCTTGGGTAGATTTTCTCAGTTGCCTCAAAGTCTGTCAGAACCCTTCTCCTGTTTTAAACCCACTTGCTTCCACACTTTATCTTAGGACTCCACCTGCTAAGAAAGCAGGCTTTTCCCTTTCTGTACTGTGCCAATGCTCTTTAGGGACTCAGTTTCTTTGTTGTATACCAGTGACTTCTTCATTGACCACTTCAGCACTCCTTTGCGCAGAGCCTTTGACAAACTGGTTGCCCATCTAGGCAGCTTGCTGAGCCCACCCGCTCTTGGGTCAGGGCAGCAATATTGGAGTTAACCACTTCACCTGATCTTCCTTCCCACAGAGGCGTGTTGCAGTCCCCTTTCCCACAGATGCACACTCCTCCTTAAAGCAATTACACGTCAACATAATGGTGCCAAGAATTCATAAATTATATGTAGCCTGCCGGTATCATCGTATTTCTCCTTTGTCAAGGAAACCTCATTAGGATAGAGGTGAGCTTGTCCCCTGGGTGCCTTTCTGATGTTCTGGCATCTCAGTCACAACACACCTGCTTATAATCCTTATTAATTGAGAATGCCAGCATTCACTCTGTCTATGACCCCCTATCATGCAATTGTTTTAGGTCTTTTTCATCTACCCTGTGTAAATCTGCTTTCTTGTTACATGTGGGAAAGCTGTACAGAAAGAAGCATTCCCAGCTCCCGCTTCTCCTTAAGTTCATTCATCCATGAAATCTGTTTTTCACACATGAATGTTAAAGAAAAGGATTTACCTGTAATACTTTTGTGAACCTCAACATATGTGTGATCACTGAGACAAATGGGTGATTGTGGTGAGTCTGTAGGAAAGAGAAGCCACTTACGTGCAGTTTTGCCATTGCTGTAGAACATTCTTGGAGAAGTTTGGAGTCCAGAGCATGTTTCTCTGCTCATCAGGTGGGGCTTTTGTAATAAAAAGAGAGTAAAGACTACATCTTTGCTGTTGCCCGTTTGGCATATATGAATTAGTTTTTTCTCGCATAGAAATGTGACATAGAGATAGTGCCTTGCAAACACTGTAACAGTTCTGGACTTGAATATTCATACTGTGATTAATAAAGTCCTCGCAGCCTTTGGTAATAAATATGGAAACATAGGCTAATCTGTAAGAATTAAACTTTCAAAATATACGATCCATGCCTATAAATCTAAGAACCATTTTGGCAGTGAAAAATGTATTTGAAAGGAAAACAGTATTTAAATCTGAGGGTCACACAACATTTTCTTAAAATCATAATTCAGTAAAGAAGTTGATGCTAATTAGTGTTTAAATCTCTCATCTTGTCAGCTCTATGTGTGGTGCCTTGTTTGAAGTGAAATGTTTTTTGACACAGCCTTCCTAATGCAAAATTTTTTTTCCTTAGTTCTTTGATGTTTTCGTTAAAGGGAAAGACATTAAAAAAAAAAAAAAAAAGAAAAAAGAGCTTCTCTTTAGCAATAGGAGTAAAGGAGGGAAATTGATTTGGTATTCATATTAGATTCTCTGGGGCTTTGCATATAAAGTATCAACAGCTCTGACCTATCTTCATCAAGAATAGAGGAAAAAATGATTTGGTTTTTTTTGTATTATAGTAGCACCTAGAGGCTCCTTTCGAAATCGGCTTTATCATATTTGACATTATATATGTTAATGAGCAGCTGTCCTCTAAAAATTCATACACTGACCAGAGAAAGAATATAAAAAAAGCCAGTGTTGTGGTAAGCTGAAGGGAGGTACCCAAGGTCATTCATAGACCTGATGCAGAGCTGGGAAAAATGCAAGATAGGAGCCTACAAGAACATTGATACTATACTGATTTACACTACTTCTGCACTATATACTCTTAATGCAGTGTAGTATAAAAACAGACGAGCTTGCTTTAAATGCTGCAATAGTACAGTGCGCTGTAATCTCCTGTTCATCTTGCATGTGGCAGATGCATAAACCAAAATATTCCAGGTGTAAGTGAAACACAAATAATATGTGCTATGAAATAATAACGTCAGGGTATGTTTGCTGGGGAATGTATGTGTGTGTGTAGACATCACATAAGTCATAAAGAAACCAAGATTATATAATGTCACACAGAAAAGCAGTGTTAAAGTAGCCTTATTACAGTCATAAAATTTAGCTTTCAGGAGCTAGGAGATGTTGTGAAGGTTTTCTTCATGGTGTCCATTTAATCTTCTTGTGCGTATTCGTTGTTGTTGTATTGCATACACTATGTTTTTTCTCACCTCCAAATTCTTAATTCATTCAGGAATTCTTTCCCTCTATCACATGTTATTAAAATCTGTTTACGTAGAACAATTTATATCCTTATGATTTTTCTGAGGTGTTTTATTGTTACATAGTCTAAATATTTAAATGTTAATAAACCTATCAACAATACTATTGGGAAATGGTATTGGTATCATTATCTTAATTTAAAGATTATTTTTTCCAGAATTTTATCAGAAAAAAAGCATCAAAAATTTTGATTGACAAGTAGTAGGAAGTCTAGAACTGAGGCAAAAAGTTTACAGTCAAAAATAGCAATTAAATTTATTTGCCTGATCAGAGATGCCTGGAATCATGCTTCTCAGGGTACTCTGGTTCAAAATATAGTTCCCGCTCCTGCTTGGTTCCACAGTTGAGAAGTTTGGACCTACAAGCACGAACAAGTCTTTTCAGCTGAGAACCTAGACAATGTGAAATGCTAACATTTAGCCATCTATGAAAGTTAAGGTTCTGATTTGTCCAGTATTCCAGCCTCTCACGTAGAAAATATGTAGATGCAGAGTTAATTCACAATGGCAACATCCTGAAGATATGATTTCCCACCCCCCTCCCTTCAGGCTGACGGAACCCCAAGCCTGAAACAAACAGCTCAAGAGTTTTGTGGGTATTAGTAACCTTTGTGCATCCCCAAGGGACGTACATGATATCCAACCCAATTTTACAAATAGAGTGAAGAAAAACAGTATCTGGTCAGGTCAGTTTTAAAGATAGACCATGCAGTTAGCAGCTAATGTGACAGTTGTTGTTTATTTTCTGCCTTATGTCATTGTCAGGAATGGAAACTGTAGGACTATCCACAAATGATGACAGAGTTAACAGAAGACTTGGTGGTAATGGAGAGTTATTTTTCTTTAGGTCAAAGGGAAGACACTGAAGGATTGATGGGTGATGGGGGTGGGTCTTGCTTTTGGGTTGGAGTGGTTTCTGGTTTTGTTTTGGGTTTTTTGGGGTTGGTTGTTTTTGGTTTTTTTTATGGTATTTTGGTCTGTTTGTTTTCTTCTTGAAGCACAGTACAGAAAACAGTTCCTCAGTCTTATGACCAGAGGTCTTTATTGAATAGCCTGTATCCTCATTTAATTTGTCTATATAAGCATAATGTCTTCCATTTTAAGAAGAAATCAAATTTTGGTAGCACATAATGAAAGTTTTAATGCTCTTTCTCTGAAACTAAATATAGCGAAAACACTAAAATAAAAAAAGCTATGTAAACTCTGGGTGTATCTTTTAATATCTTTTTTTTTTTTTTTTTTCCAAGTCACCCTGATGACTCTTGAGTACGTACAAGAAATTGTAAGCTGGGATAAACTAAGCCTCATTACCAGATGTGAAAAATAGAAATCAACACTAAAAGAGATTCTGCTTCTCTATACATACCATAGAATTAGCTGGAGTGTGGGATACATCTGAAGACTACTTCAAATGTTGTGTTTGCATTAAAGGATGTTTCATTTCCAGTGGTTTTTAATAATAATAATCTAGAAATTTGAGGTTTCATGCAATTGAATTGATTTATTCTGTCTGTATTATTAATGATGAATTGCAGTTGCAATGTTTGTTTATATTAATGATGCATCTTCAGTCAATAAACAGCTTCCAGCAAATATTTGAAAACAGCAATCAAATCTTTTGATATTTTCTGTGCATTAATTTGTATTATATGACATCTGATTTTCTGCGCAGAAATTGCCTCTCAAAATAGTGGTTGTTATAATGTGAACTTTGTGTGGAATATATTTTATGAAGAAAGCTGATAATTATTAGTTTCCATGTGATATTAAATATCTTCCTTAATCAACATTGTTATTTGTTAATTGACAATTAGGAAATTTTCAGTCCTCCCTCACATTCCAAGGCAGCCCTAAATATAGTATGATAGTGCTGGAGAGCAGCTAGTGTAGAGAAACCATCTCATGGAGCTGTCTGAAAATCAATGACATTCATTAAAAATAAATTCTAATATATATTGCTACTCCCAGATGCTTTGCCTCCTTGGATTAGGTTCTGTTCCATTTGGGTGTTTCTTCCTTCTTTGCTTGCTGCGTGCTGTAAAAATATTAAAGCTGTTTTAATAGTCTTTTAAAGTACTCCTAATACTGTTGGTTGGCTGACCTACAGTGGGGCGTTATTAGTCAAATGAGCCATTTCCTATGTTCTAGCAGTAAGTGTAATCTTTAGAGATATAAATTGCACCTTTTATTTTGTGTAGGTGTTACACTGTTATTTCAGTGTACGAGGAGCCTGGAAAGGCCGTTAAGTCTCACTTCCATCAGAAGAAATTATTTTTCTGATCTCCAGGGCACACCTCTGCCAGCAGTGCCCTTTGAGGCTGTGTGCTCTTCTGTTGTTGGCTGGTTTTTCCTCTCATGTCGTGTATTTGTGTCTTTTCAGACTATGACTTCAACTTAGGTCAAGGGCAAGCTTTGACAAGGCCGTGCCTTTCTGTAACTGGAGCTAAAGGCTATCTGCTCAGGGCTAAAGGAACTCATTTTATTCTTAATGTGGTGTGTCAAAACATTTGTACAGACAATATTCACAGATTCTTTAATATAGCACTAGCTTTTAGAGTTTCCCCAAAGTAAGCAAGCACAGATGATCACTGATTGTAATTGCAATTACCACCAGCCCCAGCTGCCTGCGCAGCCATACGAACACCCACTGTCTACAGGCAATACACAGTTGTTCAGCTCTTGTTCTGCTCGATTCAAAAATGTCATTTTATCAGGCTGAATGCATCACTGTCAGTGTAGATTGTTTAGATGGCAAGGAAATTTCCCCCTGTCATAGGGTGATATGTTAAATAGAAAGTGTTAGTAATGTCGACCTTAAAATAAAAGGTTTTCTGTGGTTTTTTTTTTTTTGTTTTTATCTATTACATAGCAAAAGGCCTGCCCCTTAAAATTCAGGTACTCCTTGGTAGCATTTAGATAAGCAAACTTTTTGGTTACTGCGGGATCGATTTATCTTAGTAGGACCAAAAATATGGCTAGCTATCCATCTCGGACCCGCGTCTGTCATGTTGCCACCAAGTGCTGCCTGTTTCTGAATTAGTGAGGAAATGATGGATCTCCCAGAGGAGTTTGAAGATTTAGGAAGTGTAGCCAGGCGGGAGGGATGTTCTAATGGCACTGGGGCTGCAGTAGTTCTGCTTGTTCTCAGATTTATCTTTTGCAACATGTAGTTATGCTGAAGGTCTGAGAGTATTGGCTTGCTGTACCTGTCTGACATCTACACATAAATCTGGTTTGTGTCCATAGATAATTCCGTAGTATTTCAATTGCCTAAAAGCATTAAAACTTTAGGAACATGTTACTTTCCTCTGTGATAGTGTTGGAAGCACAAGTTCAGGACTTTTAATCTCTGATTAATCAGGAATGTAAGAAATTTTTTACTAGAATGCCGTGTGAATTTAGTTAATTGCATGAGGAGGATAAATCCATACTCTAAACAGAGTGCTCAAAGGCCCTAAGTTCAAAGGTACCCATGCTATGCCTAGATAGTTCAGAGCAGTATCCTAGGTGGAATATGTATATTACCTTTTAAGCTAAAAACTCATGCACACTTAAAGCTAATATTGCTAGTGGCTGTGCTAGTAAGAAATAATTTAGCTTTGATACTACATCAGTATGCTTTGTCGTAAAGAAATGAAATAGCTGTAATTTTTCTATTCATGAGCAAAATAGCAAATTCTATTACTTTTTTAACCGATTCATTGTGGATTTAGATTCCGTTTAAAAATTTTAGGAGGCTGTTTTCTCATACTGTTTTCATATACAGAATTAGGGAATAATCACAAGGTAATACTCTATGCTTTATTATTTTGTGGGTTGTTGACCATTTAACAGTCATCAGTTTGAACCACTTCAGCCCAAGATAGCAGAGAATTTTATACCTCTCAAGCTACTCAACAGTGAACTGGATAACTGGCCAACTCACTTCAGTTCCCAACGTTTCACTGGTAGCCTTAATACATTATATCTTGAATTACATTTTTAACAGCTGGAGAGGTATTTTTCTCAATTGGAATATGGTACTTCTGCTGTGCTTTCATACTGACTGTGTCTCCTTTGGACACAACGGTAAGGTGTGGAATCATGGGAGGTTGGTGGTTGACTTCTGGGCAACTTATACTGTATATAGATATTAATCTCAGTAAAATAACTTTTTTTTTCGCTTTGAAAAATAGTCATTTTGTCTTTCTCCCACTTCATGGCCAATGCTGATTACATTTGTAGTGAGTAATCCTGTTACTTAGCAAATCAGAAATTAGTTCAATTGCTCTTCAACTTGAAAACTGAATGAACTCATGAAAATGTTTTATCTGAGTATTGAGCTGGTAGAAAGAGGTCTCAATGCAGGATTTACATTTCAGACTTTCTGAATCTTTATTAAGAAAATAGATGTTTATTTTCTTCTGGGGATCGGTTTTTAATGGTTTTGGGTCTTTTCAGCCAGTTTTGATGGCAACTATTTGAAGTTCAATCTGCCAGATAAACAGGCACAGGGGTTTAAAGGAAATTTGCCTTTTGTTATCTCAGGAGGCTTCAGGATAATTTCTCCCTTTAACCCTGTCAGACTAAAGGAAATAAAAATATGCAGGGAGTGGATGTCCTGGCACCTCAGAGAAGGAGAAAAGCTGCACCTTTTTGTTTTGTCAAGGAAGCAGTCCTCTGGGCTGGAGCAAAGGAGGCTCAAGTGAAGACGGTGAACTGGGCAGGAGACAAGCAAATGCAGGTTTCTGCAGTTTTCTCTTTTATGTCCAGTGATACAAGTCTTTTATTTGGAAGAGTACATCTGAAGGTGCCTTTACCTATGCAGTCACGGGTTGCAAATCAGAAGAAGAAGCAGCACAAATTTATATTCTTTGGGTATATTGAATGAGGGAGATCCAAAGGCCCTTAAGCTGAAGTGAATATTCCTGGAAAACACAGTGGAGTCTGGATCTCATGTCCCTGAAAGCAGTTAGGGTAGCTCGTGAATAATTTTGCATCAAATGATTTTTGAAAAAGCACAGTCCTCAGGCCCAAAGACTTTAAATCTTGATTAGATTCAGGCCTCATGGGTTGGGCTCGAAATAAATTTATGTATTCGGTGCTAGAAACTAAAAGAAATTGCTGTCTCTTGAAAAGCGAAAGTCAGCATTTTTGAAGAATCCCTTTAATTATATTTCTAGTCTACATTAAAAAAAAAAAATATTCATTCAGCATAATCTTCACTGCCTCCAAAATAAAACTTGGTTTAGTTAACTGGCTGCTGAAAGTGAGCAGGCGCTTACGTAGTTGCAGCACGACTCTTTCAGTGATAAGATGGGGAGCGGGGCGTAGCCTCTATGCAGAGCTATCAGGACGTGCCTATTGCTGCTGACAAGGGTTGCTGCACTTTCCGTTATAATACTTCTTTTCCTTCTGTCTGTATTCCAGACAAGGACTGCATATCCGTATGTGTTTTCACGCACAGCTCTGTCAGCATATTTTGTCACTATGCAAGCCCTCCTTATTTCTTTGCAATAGCTGCTAAACATCAAGCGGCACGATGGTTTTTTTGCAATGAAGGTTAGATGACAGTGATTTGTCTGAAACCACCAAATCAGTTTTCAGCTTTGGCCAGAAATGGATTTTTCAACTAGTTCATGGTAATAGACTGGCAGAGTAAGTTGTACAGAAGAGTCATAGGAGATACTAAAGCAATAACTTGGTAATACTATTCTTGTTATTGGACTGCATATCAAGTTGCAATAGAACCTATAATTAAAAGTCATTTAAGACATCGTTCATTAACAAGAATTAAGACTAAGAACTTCTGATCATATTTGGTTGCACTACTTTATTTTAGAATAACTTCACAATAACTTATTTTTAAAAAATAGGTCCTTTGTGAAAAATGTTATTAGTGGAGTCCTTGAAGCAAGTGCTGGAAAATGGCTTTTCCGTTACTTCAGAGGCAGCATTAAAGTACCATGAAATTCAGAGCTTCTGGTTTTATCACGGACATTTTTATACCAATATTTAAGCATTTCCCTTACAGACCTTATATCTAACAGCCAGCATTTTAAGAGAGCTGATATACCTGGAGATGGATCACCAAGTGATCATTAAACAGCAAGTTATAAATCCATCAGATTTTCTAAGTGTTGTAGATACTCATATATCATTAACTGATATTGCAAACCGTATTTGGGTTTGATTAAAATTCTAGTATATATAGGGAACTTGCTTTTGTAAAAGGAAGTTGAAAATTTAGCTGACCCTAAGCCAGCTCTTGGATCTTTTTATTTGTTTTTTTTTTTCCCAGTTAGATTGACCTTTACAAGTTAAATGAACTTATTGGTTTGTCTCTTATATAAATTAATAAACTTCCAGAGATCATTCCTATTATTGCACTTGGTCATGATAGGGATATTTTTTTTTTTCTGTTGCAATGTCATCTGCAGTCTATAGAAGAGAAGATTTGCATTTTATTCCTCCCTGGAGACGGGTTATAAGAAAGAAGAATTAGTAGGTAAAATGGAGCACATCTGAAATAAAGCACTTGTGCTGACTGTCCACCCTACCATCAGTCTCCCCTTGCCAGCAAATTCATTGAAGCAATATTTTTTCCAGACCTGCAGATTATTTAAGGTAGCTGTGGCTGATGACTGCAAGAACACAGCTGCTAACACCTGGGTTATAAATAGGGGTAGGGCAGAGGAAGAGCAGATACATACCTGTCTCCAAGCCAGAATTTTGTAGTGAAGTAGCACTTTCAGAAAAACAGACTAGGGCCGTGGGAACAGTTTCAAAGAAATAGTCTGTACCAGGGCAGGGCAAGAGGGGTTGCAAAATAAGAGCAAACACTTTGCTCCATCTCCAGAGCTATGACTGACAGGAATCCAGAATGAGGGGGGAGCTGGGCAGCTCAAGAGGTTAGAGGGGCATTACCACGTGTCTTGCTGTGGCATTTTTTCCTCTCTTAAATAAGGGTAAAGGAACGTGGTATTACAAGCCTCTTCCTTTTGTGAGATATTTGAGTGCTTGCCTAGTAGATGTACTCATGTACACGAGTACATGAGATATATTGTCCTTTCTTCAGTTACTGGTCAGAGGACTCCTCTTTGAATATTACTAGTCAGTATTAACATTAGAGAAAAATACAGTTTATTATAGCCATAGTTTTTTGTCGTCTTCTCTCGCTGTGATAAAGGACAAGGCACAGTGAAGGCTGGTCAGTGCTTAGTTGGTAAATCTGTCAGGAGCTTGAGATGATTCACAGGTCTGGTCAGTGAAGGCAAAGGAGGATAAATGATTGAGAACATCGCATGAGGTTTATTCTCTTGGAAAAGTTGTAAATCTGAGGTTCGATCACTGTTCTGGTTTTGGCTGGGATGGAGCTAATTTTCTTCCCAGTAGCTGCTGTGTTTTGGACTTAGTATGGGATTTGGTACGTGGAGAACATTGATAATGCACTGATGGTATTAGTTGTTGCAAAGAGATCAAGGACTTTTTCAGCTTCCCCAGTTTCACTAATGTGCAGGTGCAAGAAGCTGGGAGGGGTATAACTGGTACAGTTGACCCAAACTGGCCAAAGGAAATATTGAACACCACAGGTGTCATGCTCAGTATGTAAGTAAGTGTGGGCTGGTGAGCAGCTCTCTTGCTCTTTCTCTCACTGCTCAGGGTCACTTCAAGATTGCTTTAAGTTCAATTCCATGATTGCTGCTTGGGACAGGCTATGTTGGTTGTCAGGTGGTGAGAAATTGTACATTGTTTGGTTTGTATATTTTATTATCCTTATATTTTATTATCATTATAATTACTTATTTTTTTTTAATCTTTCTTTGCTGTCCTAGTAAACTGTCTTTATCTCAGCCCATGAGTTTTCTTTTCTTGCCCATTCTCTCCCTCATCCCCCTGGGGAGAGGAAGGGTGAGCAGCTGTGTGGTACTTGATTGAGGACTGGAGTTAAACCATGACAATCACTTAAAGTTTTGACGTTATGTTTCACATTTCATAAGTTGCTTTCCGAAATGACAACTACGAATGTCCAGATGAAATTTCACTTTACGTAATTGTCCTCTGACTATGTTGGAATTATTGTAAAATAGTGTAACTGCATCCTCTCCCCAAATACGGTCTGGTGTTACTGCATATTATAAAATAATTGTTCCTTAAAGCGTAAGTATTGAAGGGAAAGTAAGCATATTGCTTCTGACAGAATAATTTTAGGCAAACTAGGAAGGAATTAAGATTGCCTAATTCTTTCCATTATTAAAACCTGCTTCCTGTAGCTTATAGTTTTACCAGACTTAAATTTCTGGTTTGCAGTTTTCCATGCTTGACCTCTGTCTTAGGACATTTTTTTTCACCACATTAAAATAAAACTTGAGGCTACAAGTATAAACTCTTTGCACTGAACAAGGTTTATAAGTATTACATGCACCTATACTTATAAGACTAGATCACTGGAAATAACTTTGATTTGAATTGATGATCTTACTGTTAAAATTTTGTTTAAATTTTAACTTCTGCACACTTTTAACAAGGTGTGAAGCATTTTAATAAAATTAAGCATAGAATCATAGAGTTAGAGTTAGAGGGGACCTTTAAAGGCCATCCAGTCCAAACCCCCTGCAAGGAACAGGGACATCTCCAACCAGATCAGGTTCCTCAGAGCCCCGTCCGACCTGGCCTTGAATGTTTCCAGGGATGGGGCATCCACCACCTCTCTGGGCAACCTGTGCCAGTGTTCCACAACCCTCATTCTAAAAAAAAGTGTCAGTATTGTGTTTGCATAATGTCAGAAGTTACTGGGAAGTCACAAGTTACCAAATATTACATTATGTATAATTTTCTTTCCAGAAATGTAAAGTTATTTCTTCATATGATTAAGTAATAAACTTGAAAGGAATGAATTTGTTCAGTCACCAACAAGCTAGTGGAGCCACCCAGAGGAAGAGCAATGGCCTCTATTTCATTACATTGTTTTATTTGATCACATCATTATAGTTAGGAGACAAAGTTATCTAGATATAATAAATTTTCATTTGCAATGAGATCTTATGACATGTCACTTGGAAATGTATTTCCAATTGACTAAAATTTAAATTTCCTTTGATGGATGAAAAACTGACGGGCAGTAACCCAAAACTACTGAACGATCAATGACTGCACTGACTATAGAAAGGAGGATCTATTGAGGGCATTGCTGGTCATTGGTAGCCATGCTTAAGCTGAGTGAAGAGTTTCAGTACTAATTTATTGGGAAAAATGCCATGTATTTATAAAACGTGTCAATTACACTAAGCTGGAGTAGATAATAAGAGATGGAACACAAAGCAACTATTAATAGAGACAGGCAATAACAAATTTAGATTTGTTATATGATGTAAAAAAAAAAAAACCAGATGCTGTTTTCGTTTAACCTTCTCATGGTAAGGATATCTCTTTCTGTACTAAGGATGTAGTTTAGCACTGTCAGGCTCTTGTGCAACAGCATCAAAGTTGGACAGCTTGGTATTAGAAAGACGTACACTGAAAGAGAAAAATCACAAGTTGAACCTACGGTAGTAAATAATTGGTTAGAGATTGCTCTCCGGCTTGCAGAATGAAGAGATCCAGAGTGCCTCAAGCCCACAGCGCTCACATTCATTTTCTCTAGACTGACTTGATGGTGTTAGCACCATGTACACATTGGTCTGCGTTGGTCTCCATGAGTCACCACTGTCACTCCTAGACATACTTATATGAGCATTGGGTGTGTGACAGAAGGGGAAGAAGTTCAGTTTGTAACCTTAAATAGAGAGAAAGCTAAGCCACAGCCCACCAGTGTGGTGTGGTTTATGGCATAATGTCAGGGGCATGACAGCAGTAGTCAACTTCTCCAGCAGGAGAGCTGGTCCTGGCAGAAGGTGACATTAAGTGGTGCTGCCTCATTCACACTGCCCCTTGGAAGCAGTATGAATGAGTATTTTTAATATAGCCAATCTCTCCCACACCACTGAGACTACTAGTGTCTATTATATGGCTTTAAAAAACCAAGAGTGACTGTATCGGTAAAAAATTCCATTACTCTAATTATTATTGTTCTTCTCAAGCTAATGTAGTTGATGACTGCTAACCTGAGAATTATTAGGTATGGAATCAATGATGTGTGCCATCTGTAACAATGCAATTGTAACTTTAAATGGCAGAAAGCATTGATGTCTAACACTGGCTATGAATAAAAAGGTTTGCATTATTAATACTATAATTGACAGAATCAAGGTACTAATGAGATTTTACATCTAGTTCTATTAATTTCAAATACCTAGGGTTTGTTTTAAAATCTAAAATAGAGATTTAAATCTATATAGATATTACCAAGGGGGAGTAGCAGTGCATGCTGTCAAATTTTAGCAAAGTAAAACTTACAAATGTTTTTACAAAACCAAGAAGCCTTTATTTGGGTTAGTTTGGGGTTTGGTTTTTTTTCTTTTAATTTATGGGATTTTTTTTTTTACCTCCACTGTATTTCCCATTTTTCTTTTAAGGGCAGAGCTGTTGCTGAAATTAGAAGCTATTATGGGATAAACAATAAATTATTTGGAGGATCGAATAAGGGTAGACCAAAAAAAAGTCTGTTAAGATCTTTGGTCAGAGTTGCTACTCAAAAAATATTTCTAGTATATGAAAAAACCCCTATTTTTTAAAAAATATGAATAGGTACTTCTAAAACTAAAATACAAAATATACTGATCATTAAGGTCTAGCATGTTGGTTAGACAAATTATCCGCAATTTGTTGCCAATATATATGATGTTATTACGGTATATTGAGGCAGATTTTTCCAAGGTGAGAGCTACTATTATGTGACATTTTCTTTGATGTTTTCTTGTAAGATGCTGCTTGGTCTAAATGCGATTCCCAGTGAGACCCTTGCTGCCATGTGAAAAATATATTATAAAAGTTGCCTGTGAATATGTACACGTCAGTCACTTTGTATGAAAACAGAAATTCCATTCCAGTAATGACCTGCAGAGAAGAGGGCAAAAGAATGAGCAGTAGGATCTATGCCAGTAGCATGTCTTATATCTTGAGGAGAATGACTTTGTAAGATTAATTCATTTTAAGCGAGAGGAATCACCTTGTTTTACGACCAAGTAGTAATCTCAAGGTCTGTACATTAAGTTTTGTCATTACAAAAGGAGGATTCTGAAGTAATATAAAAAAACATGACCTGTTAGAACAATCCAGTGCACAAAGTCTATCTGCAAAGATTGTGCTATAAATCATGATTCATTGTGTGACTTTGATCAGCATGTAGTAGAAAAAATTCATCTTTTTCAGTGGCGTATTCTTTTTATGCTCTTCTTTTTATACAGTTAAATTGCTTTACTGCTTTGTTCTTTATCTGAATTCAAATAGTTTTTACATCTTTGCTTGCATATTTTCACAGTATCTATTTTACAGCACTGAAACCTTTAAAAGAAAAAGGAAAGCTTTTTTTCTTTCTTTTGCTCTTTATAGAATCTTACATTTGCATTCATACTCCAGTGTTTCAAACACAAGACCAGGCACATAATAGTGAAGTATCACTTTGTTCATTTTTGACCCGGATTGTGGCCGATGCCTGTTGCCAGAGGAAGAATCATATAAAGCATCCCAAAGTCTTCTGCACCACTGACCTGGGCTGTTAGTTATAGCCCAGCGGGGAGCAAACCAGTGCTGCTGAGCACGGATGAGAAATGAGGTAGACACCCTTCCTCTCGGCTCCTTTTCTGCTAGCCCGTGTGCCTGAGCTGACAGAGAGGTGGGAATGATCTGGACCACCATAAAGCTGTCACTGACTATATCTCTTACCTTCGAGTTACTGCCTGGTACAGCTGCAACTGTGTGTTTCTCCCTTGGGCTTTGTATCAAAGGTAGGATTTAGTTCTTTGTAAGGAAAGGATCTAGATGGTTGCAGTCTTTGTGAAAACTTCATTTTCACTGACTGTTGAAAGATTTAGAAGTACAGTTCTGGTCTAAAACGTGATGACATTAGACTTGTAACTTTCCTTTACGTGACATGAGCTCAATTTACACTCCAAGTTTTTTCATTCTTCTGTGCAAGAAGTACTTGAAAATATTTTTCTCTGCCAGGAAGTGCAGATAGCTCTGTATTTAAATACCCCATGTATTTAAGAGAGTTGCCAGTTACCAAACTTCAACAGTGTAAGGAACAACAGATGGAGAGCATAACAACTTTACTATCTCGGTAGAAAGCCAAAAAGCATCAAACTGTCTGACACATGGGCCCAAGAGCACGTAGAATGATACAGGTTTTTTTTCACTAGAGAAGTTGGAATCTAAGATCTCATTTAACCCACAAAATGTGAAAGGTATGGTTACATGTATACAGTTTTTAATATAAAGATGCATTTGCAGTAGCTTCCTTACTTACATTCAGATGATCACTCAAGGATCTGTAAAGATAATAATTTAGAAATAAGTAGTCAGAATGCTTCACTCTGAGAATCTCTGATATGGAGTATTCTGTTGTTGAACAAAGGCTGTTATATATCTTTCACTTGTATTGTTTTGTGTGCAGAATCTTGAACTCTTCTACTGCAGACTCTCAAACCAGATGTCATTCCCTCTGCACACTATGATTAACAACGTGCAGGCCTTTTCGAATTTTGAGCTAAGCTTTCCTAAACATATTGGTGCATGATTTTTCTTTCTTTTTATTCCGGTGACACAACCCCTGAATCAAATCAGGCAAGACTTGCCTCAGAATTAGTCTCTGTTGCTTTGAGTGCAAGCCAACAAGGGATGTGTAAATTATGCAGAGAGCAAATCCCAACTGTGTGCCGTTTACTTGCACAACAAGCTCAACTTTAATTAAGCCAGGGCCTAAGATTCTTTGCCAAGTTGCTTTCAATACTGATTTTACAGTTCATAGAGCAACATCCTCACCTATATGAAAGCGTTTTTAACCCTTCAAAAACCTGCCAGTGGTAGAATTGTACATAAGGGATTCTCATAATTTGGTGGATGACAGGAACAGTCTATGATGAATATAATCATTTCAGTAGATTGCAGGGTTGATTTTTTTTTTTTTTTTTTTTTTTTTTTTTAAAATGCAGATCTTTAGACTTCTTTGATTCAACAGGCGTGATGATTGACATGACCTACTGCTATACTGTTGGTATTAAATCTGTGAGATTACTGCCTGCTAACATCCAACTGAAAGGATTAGAAAGAGGTGACCTAAAGGGCACACCCAGGATTTGGAAGTGAGATAAGTTCTCGTAACTCAAGAACACTGAACCTCCCATGTGAACTGTGAAGGTATTTTCCAGGGAGAGGAATCCGTTCTAGGGATGCTCATTGCTGTGTGAATTCTTTCCTCCATGAGGAAATAAAATATTAATCCATTTTGCTTATATTCTACAGAGCTATATATTTCAGTCCTATTACAGCTGCCAGCTAGCAACTGTGACAGTTTCACTTCAGAGGGAATGTGGTTGCTCTAATTTATATTCTAGTGTGTTAAGCAGTATTTCTAAAAATTATAGGGTTTGATTTCTAGTACTAAAATTCAGTGTTGCACCTAATAATAAAGTCCATCTAAAAATCTCATTTTAACAAACAATGAATTGAAAAAAAAATCGATTACCTTAAAAAAAAAAAATAGTGATAATTAGGTATGTATGCTTAAACTTGTAATTTGCTGTTAGTGGTTTGGACTTAATTCTAAGTATTGAAAGAGACCAATTTCTTTACCAAGAAAATCAAAGAGAAGGAAGTTTTAAAGAAGAAATACAAATAAAGATTGGAAGGATTTTCTGATTTTTATTTTTTTTTTTATCATGCTTTTTAAAACCACTGTATTAGCTCTGGTGCCTGAAGGCATGTGCAGAAGCAAAATTTAGAAGAAAGAAGGTTGTATAAAAACTAGTGGTTAGTTGAGGGGTGGGACAGGCGGGGATGTGATTTTGTGGTGTTTTGTGGAAGGTGTTATGTTTTTGCATATTAGACACCTCTATAATGTGCTTAAGTTCCATTATGCCTCAAACCTTTTGAATGAAATTGTCTGGGACTTGATGGTGAAGGTTAAAATTGCAAATTGCTGCGAGTCCTGGTGATTGAGTTGAAAGCCATTATCAGGTACTACTTCTAGTGCGTTGATCATATACAGATCTAATGCATGCCATGACATATTTTTATGTGAGATTTCCCTTTAATATCTTCTCTGGAACTATAAGTAATAATTTAATAGTTAAATGTAACCTCTGTGTGTAAATATTAATGCCTGATTCAGATGATATCTTCACCATTATCTTACATGCCAGCATTGTTTCTTCTCAAAGTTTTTAAATTCCAGTAAGATACTTAATGGGTTGTTCAAGGTATATGTTTCTGTTGGTATTTTATAAACTCTGTATAGTTCCAAACAGTAATAAATATTCTACCATTTGGTTGGTTGTTTTTTTTTTTCCTCATAAGCTTGCCATTGATGATCATGTAAATGTTAGACCTGGAAATACTATAAAGATTCAATATTTTGTTATCACATAGACAGTCTCTGCAGAGACTTAATACATTTTTGTTTCTTTCTAAAGGACTGCACATATCTGGATATTTTTCCCCAGTTCTAGATTTTCCAGGCTTTTCACCAGCTTTTTTATATCTTTGTTTATAGTCATTACCTGATTATGTGATTAAATCTTCTGCAGTCTCATCATTTTTTCTTATTCATTAGTTTAAGATTACTAAAAAAAAAAAAACCCACCTCATATTTTCCTTTTCCAGCCTCGTATAACTCTTGCTTTCCCCATCCAAATTTCATACAGTATTCTTCAATAACTTATGGCTCAACTCATGTTGACTTAGTGCACACAAATTCCATGGCTGTCAGTCCTGTATTATTTTAGAAAATTACTGAGTTTTCATTCTTTCTGAGCCCAGTTGCTTGTTTCTAGATCTTGAAGCTTTGCGCAAGAGTGTTTTTGGCGGAGTCTACAGATGAGTCCTAGCCCTTTTCAACTTCTGAGCGCTCTGGTTAAGAAAACAGCCAATTTGATTGTCTTTGGAGGAGCATCTCTTCTTCTGATATCCCTTCTTTTTGAAGTACTCAGTTTTTGTAAGGTAGTGTATGAGTAAGGACTTCTAGTAGTTTATAGAAGGTTTGAGAGAGATCAAACCTACTGTCTAGAGACCTGTGGCATGTACGAGAGCCTGCAGCTGCCTGACTGTAGGTAGTGGATAATTCCCATAGCCTCGTAGGTCCAGATCTCCAGAAGGGCAAGCTAGTTAAAAGGAACAGACAAAAGTGTAGGTTAATAGTAGCAGATATAAATAAAACAAATAAGCATTATGGAAAATGTACCAAGCCTTTTAGAACAAGCTCTATCTAGCATGTGCCAGAAAAGACTTCCCAATATTGCTAGCACATAAAACCATCCCTTGCAGTTCTTAAAACCCTAAAGCACGTCTTTAGTGGTATGTAGCCTATGATAACATCAGCCCCCCAAAAGAATAAAATTTAGGCAAGGAATGTATGTAATATTAACCTGGCTGTTACTTGAGATTTATAAAGGAGATTCACTAGTTATGGAGAGCAAACAGCTGTGCCCTTCAGGGCTCTGCTTCTAGGGCACTGAATTTCAAAGCAAAACTTCGGAGGTATTTGCTGAGCAGAAGTCAGCAATGGCTGTTTTTAATTACACTCCACTTCAAAGATGAGAGAAAAATAATACTGAAAAGCTCAAAAAAGTAGAGGATTATTAAAATTATTAGGAGGCTGGTGAGTGTAACATAGGAAGAGAGGCTGAGAGAGGTGGGTTTTACAGCCTGAAGAAGACAAAGATATGCAGGGAATATAATTGCAATTTTCCGTATACAGGTGGAGGAAGAGGCGTTTAGAGAAAGAAATTGGATTCCTCTTGGAGAGGTGCACAGAGAAAGGACAAGTGGCAGCAGACACTTTGTTGGACATACAGGGGAAAAAAATCTTCCCTGTGAGGGTTCAGCACTGGAACAGAAGCCCACAGAGGTTGTCATCTCTCTACCCTTAAAGATTTTCAAAACTTGACTGGAGAAGGCCCTTTGCAACTTGATCTAGCTTTGAAATTGCATTTAAACTTAAAGGTCATCCCTGCTTTGGGCAGAAGCTTGGACCAGGTCACTCTCAGAAGTTGCTCCCAGCCTAAATTATTTGGTGATTTTATGATTCATAATTGAATCTTCTGTATGGCATTCGATTTGAAATCATATGCTTAAAAGTTCAAAATTAATATGATATACACAGAATAGATTTAAAATTGCTAGCCAGTGTGTGTAAATGGAGGATAATTCCCAAGGGACTGTTTTCCAGTGGGCTCTTGTGGGAATTTATTCTTGTTGTATTGCTAATTAATATTTTTTACCTTTGACCCCACTTTTCCCCCAAAATAGAAAATATTCAATGGCTGATGATGGAAAAAAATAAAAGCTTTTTCTTAGTTTATTTATTTTTCTTAGTAAACAGATGCACATACATTGAAACAGTATTAAAATAGAAAAAAAAAAGTTCATACTGTCAAAAATATCATGTTACCAAGATAAAAACTGGCTGTGGATCTTTGAAAGAAGAAAATGTCCATTCCTGTAGTGTAACGTAAACCTCACACCTTGTTTCTCATTAAATACCTTGTATAAACTGGGAACACAATATAGAAAACAGGAAAGAAATGACATACAAAATCTTTGTATTTTTGAATTACTGAAAGAGAACTCTGGTTTAAAGTAGACTTATTTTCAAAAACTAATTCTTCTTTCAGTAGACTTTTTTTAGTGTTACTTTATTTCGCTGTCCTCATCACTGTTTAAATTTTCCATGAGGTGTTAGCCCATTCTTGCATCCAAAGTTGTAATCTCTTTTCCCACCTCCCACAACCGTTAATTGAGTTCTGTTTATTGTACTTTACTTTGTGTGCGCAATGTGCAATAACTATATTGCCCTTAAAGGGAAGCTATGTTTATATGAGTTATTTTAATCCATTTGTAACTTAATTATCAAACAAAACAGTAGGAATAGTGTCCTTGAGTCACTGTGAGCAAAGGGAGGGAACACCAGAGATCAAGGAAAGAGTGCAACGCAGCTGAAATGTCCCTGTCTGGTATTTTGCTTAGGGAGAAGAGGAAGGAGGGAGTCTTCTAACTCCTGACTAGATCCTCTCTCTTTCCCTGCACCTCTTAAATATTTTTTTTTGGTTTAAAATTCAACCAGTAAGATTATCATTTTAAGCCGTCAAACATTTATTTCCAAATTAGAATAAAGTTATCAGTTTTAATGCCTTTTTTTTTTTTTCATTATTGTAACTCTTTATAAAAAGGTAAAAGAGGGAGGAAAGAGAGAGGAAGAGAAGACCCTACCAATTGTAATGACTGGCAGAAAGGTTCTTAACATTTTTAAGTGAGCATTTTTATACTTTGCCATTACTGTCTATAAAAGGAGAGTGAATTGATTCAGGAGTGTTTGTTGAAGTGCAAGTCCTTGGATGAGTCAGGATAGACATGGGACAGACAAAATGCTGGTTTAGTTCTTGGTCCCTTTGCTGAGCTTACATGATAAGGAAGAGGTAGAGTATTCTCCAATACTCAGGTAATGTTAGCCTTTTCTTGCCTCACACTCGTATGCAGAATGGATTTGAATATGCCCTAAAGAGACTCTCAGACATCTTTAGTACATTGGATTAGCTCTGGTCTCACAGATATTACCAGCAAAAGGTGGGGGGAGGGGGGCGGGGATCAAAACCCAGCCTTTGTCAGATTCTGCTTACATCAGCAAAAGAAACCTCCAAGAAACTGAGTTACGCCCAAGAAAGAATGCAAAATTTGTGCTATAGGAAAAAAAAAAAGGTAAAGTGGCATTATGTTTGTATTTGTTTTGTTTCTATTTGGTTTTATTTTTCATTCATGAATCACCCCTAACCTTTAGGGTAAAAGGTATTTCACATTAGCATAAATATTAAGCAGATGCCATTTCTGCTACATAAAGAACTTTCAGCTAATCATTTTTCCATGCATTTAAATAGGAATATTAGAATGAGGGTAATTACTTCAGTTTTCCATGAGTGATCCATCAAGACATTGACTTTCACTGTATATTGTTACACAGAGTAGTAAGTGTAGAATTAAATTAGAGACCAGTGTTGGAATATTTGAAGTGTTTTGACAAGTTTGATATCTTTTAGTTAGGATTTTATTTTTAAAAGCATTCCCTTTTTATGAAGAGTTCATTTTGTCAGGAAAAGGTGTCAGATTGGATGATAAGGGAAAAATTTAGTTTTAAGATATGACCAGTTCCATGAAGGGATAGCCTAACAGGAGTGAAATACAGAATGTGAACAAATAAGTTAGATAAGTTGCTTTAAAATTAATGATTCCAAATTATTGTTGTTGTTGTTTTATTTCGCCTGAAAGATATCACTGGCATTGGGGAAGGAGAGTACAGCATTGCTGAAGTAAATGTAATTGTAGCAAACAAGTATGACTTCAACAAAAGTATCTCTTGGAGTTTCTTATGAAATAAAAAGAGGTTTTATTTGCTTTTCCTGGTTTTGGCCATTGTACACAGAAAATTTTATTTTCCCAGTCTTGACAAGAGTATTCCACATACAACACATCATGCTGAAAAAATTGTATTTTTATATACCAAGAGGCTAAGCAGCTGTCTCAAAAACTGTCTCACTAAGCTAGGCTTCTAAGGAACTGCCAAGAATTACGCACCATCATGTGCTATCCACCTTGCTTAAGCACAAGAATGTACCATTTGTACCAAAGCTTTTTATATCCCTCTCGGCTTCACTGTATGCTTGAAAGCTGATCATCAGCTAAGCAAGTGATGGGACTTGGAAAGAAATTTGCTTTTTGAGTAAAACAGATTGTATTGCCAGAATGATGTATCAGAGGAACTGCTTATTATATGTTTGCAGATCTGATATTAACAGGATGCTTTGTCAATGGTTGGAAAAATCCTAAGTAGATATTGACTTATCTTGCCAATATCAAGATTTATTGGCACAAAAAAAAACATTGACTTCAGCAAATCCATGACATTATTATATCTCAAAGATTAATAAATCTCGTTACCAGCCAAAACCATAAGTCAATATAATTAAGCTTGATGATGCATATTTTCCCTAAAGATCTCAGCTTCATATTGTAATTCCAAGAAATATCAAAATATCAGGAAAAAAAAAGGGAGAAGTCGTTATAAATAGCCACATTCACGTTATCCTGTCTCGTAGTCTCTGAGTCTTCGTGAAAGGCACTTGCCTGTTTCTGTGCTATTTCATATGCTTTTTGAAATGGGTTGTTTTCTCTTGAAAAGCTGGACTCCTTTTCAGCAATAGGATTTAATTTTTATTATTGAAAAATAACCAGATGACACATGTGTCCATGGGAACTTCTGAATTCATCGATAGTCTTGTTTCCAAATTATATTGTAAAACATGTAGGCCTGTTGGGCTGCATAGGATTGTGGGCTGTTGAAGAGACTAACACCTGAAGGAAAGTAGTGCTGCAGCATGCAATTTAGGTAAAAATATGCTCCTTAGTAACCTGATTTATTTTGAGCCCATTTATTGTTTTATGGAAAAAGTACTTTTTATTTTAAAAAGTCCCTCTGCCATTGATTATACTTCGTGTTTCTTTTCACTGGGTTTTTGTCTTGGATTGTGTTCTTCAAAGCAGAAGGAAGGTGGAGGAGGCCCAGGGAGGCTGCTCTGCTCTCCCTTTGCCCGTGGTGGGAGGGAGCCCCCCTCGTCACCCCTCCTTGGGATGACACGGGACCCAGCTGAGATCTGGCACGCGGATGCTCCCTGTGCAGGGAGTGGAGGGGAGAACTGTTCAAGATTCACAGTTTTTGCAGTGAATAGTTCAACATAGAAACAGCATTGCTTTAGGACTGTGTTTGTGGTTGTACAGTAATTTCTGGTTCTCTGTGAAGTGTACAGTGTGCAACAAACAGTGCAGAAGCAGGGAACAGTCATGAAAGTCCCTTTGCACTGAATGTTTTGATTTTGTTCTGGATTTATAACTGATTTTACAAATCCGAAGAAGCTTCTGTCTGAAAATATAAAACTTTTTTTTTTTAATTTCCCAAGCTATTGCATGATTTCAGATAGTTTTTGTGGGTTTTTTGTTTTGTTTTGTTGGGGGGGGGTGTGGTGTTGTTTTTGTTTGTTTGTTTGTTTGTTTTTCGAATGATCCTCTTGCTGAGCTCTTCTGTTTTCCTCTCTTGACTGTGGCATTTTCTTAACCTGTTGACATTATCAGCATTAATAACTTTTCTTTCTGATTTACAAAGTAAATGACAATCATCTTATTGTCAAAGTTTTGGTTTAATCTGTTGACTTGGAAAAATATATAACATTAAATGTGTAAGCTAGTAGATTTCTGAAGAATAATAGGAAGGTTCAGAAAATGTACCTGTACATTAAATTACATACTTGTATTTTTTGAAGCAGATATAAAAATATAAATTATATGAAGAGCTACAATCACACAGCATGGAGGTAATAGCTGTGCATGGGAGTTGAATTCAATTTTGTAACAAACCAGTTACTGAAAATGCATTTTGAAAAAATGGAGATACCAATGGGGTTGAGAAAGAAGGTAAGTTTTGAGTTTGTCTTGTCTTCCCAAATGCTTTAATTTTGAATTTGTCAGTAACTTGAGGTGAGAGGGCTTTAATAAAATCTCAGAAGGTCACTTTTTTCTGAGAAGTCTAAGCCATTTATTAAAGGAGGAGGACAGTGTTAAGAATGGGTGCTTTGTCACGTCTGATACAGTCGGGGTTGCAAAACAGTTTCCATATAATGTGAGGGGATGTAAAGTATTAATGGCTCCATAAAATCAGGCAGCAAAATCCCTTCCCATAATCTTTCTTTTACTCCTAGAAATTATTTGGAAGATTGCTTTACTTCAGAGTAAATAAGAATTGTCAAGCAATTCTCAAAAGAACAGATTAGATCGGGGAGATTTGTCATGTTACAGGATCATATCAGTTGCTATTTTAATTTTTTTTCCCCACGCATAATGTGTTTTAGATGTTCTTCAAAAGTTGAGATAGTTGGTCATACGTGATTTGAAGCAATTTATAGAGATTAAAGTTGCAGCATAAAAGAATAACAAGAAGCTAAAAGTTTAAAAAAGCTGCATACAGATGCTCATAGAATTACAACGGGTTTTAAGCCTTGTCTGTCCTGCGCTACTCAGGAGGTTTCAAGGTGGGTACTAGCACTGCAGGAAGAAAACAGTTGCCACTTCATCTGTAGACTCAAACAGCATGGGGTTTTTTTGTGGGTGAATTAGAATATGTTCTCCAAACCAAATTTTGTTGGTTATACCCTTTTTTTTTTAAAGTATTCCAAATATTGTACTTCTTATTTTAAAGACAGTTTCACAAAAGTAGTTTCCCCCTTAACGTGGTATATTCGTCACAGCACAGAGCGTAGCACAGGTGCTGGTATCAAAAAGAAGAGATAACAACCTATGGTAAATGAGTGTATAATGAAGGCTAACTTGATCATTTTCTGTTTTGATAATCTTCGTCTCTTTCCCTTCTGACTTGATGTGCACTCATCCTTGTTTAGCTGGTGATCCTCTATGGCCTCTACAGTCCTTTGGTAGAGTTTGCATCTACAAGTCGGCATGCTAATTTGGGGGGAATTTGTGGCAGTATTACACTGTTGTTGAGTTGGACCATTGTGTTTTAGGGAAGTGTGAACACATGGTTAGATTAACTGTTGTCTTCTCAGAAGGTCCTAGGAGTGCAAAGGAACATGAAACTGTGTATGAGGAGAGGGGGAAGCAACATCTGCGGGAAAGGTGTTGAGGAGGGCTGTGCCAGAAAAAGGGGAAAAGCACCATAATAAGTACAGATACGGCCAAAAAAATTACTCCTTTTTAGTGAAGGTAGTAGAGATTTAAAAAAAAAAAAAAGGCAAAAAAAACCCCCCAACAACAACAACAAAAAAAAACCCCGAAACCAAACCAACCTGTACAAGAGAGTTCAATGAAGATTACATTTAAATACAAATGTTTATCCATCTGGGGTGATAATGGGAAAGAGTTTTTTGTTCTGAGACTGCTCTGGCTTCTCTGCACTGCTCTGTGCATCTCTCTGATGTAACCAAGGTGGAACTGTGACGTACACGTGACACATAAGAATTTAAGCCTTTTACAAAGCAGGTAGGTCAACTCACTGTCCGAGTACAACTTCAATGCAAAGTCTCTAAACTGCTGAAATCTGTATCTAGGCTGCATGTCTACAGGACAACAATATTTCATATTTCTTTTAGTCGTTTACAGCAAACTTCACCCAGTCTTTTTAATTTTCCATGTCGAGTTGGTTATAGTAAGGATAGTGTGAGATGGCTGAGACACTGTTATAATATTACACTATCTTAATTTAACTGACATATATTGCCTTTTCCAAGGTGAAACACAAGATTTGTCAGTAGGTTGTCCAAAGACAAAAGCAAATATAGCACCTGCTGTTCTTTAAAGGCTTTAGAGTAGCATAGCTGGAGCCAGTTTATACTGCAAATACCAAACCACGTGCTATGAATTTCCTGATGAATTAGTAACTTGTCATCTTGCTTATGCTGTATGGATAGACCTGAAATAAAAAATGCTTGCAATTTCCCTCATCTACTGATAAAATAATTTTGTTTATGAGCAATATAAAATAATGGTATGTTGTGCTGTGTGTGTAACTGAGCTATAAACCTTTGCTGTCTGTTCTGGGAGAGGCTCAATTTGTAATCTTTGATTCAAGCCATTGCTCATTCTTTTTATATTCTTCTCTCTTGGTTGGCTGAGTCCCAACACAGTTTGTTCTTGAAGGAAGCACTGGGAGCAATAACCATTAACCTTTTTAAAGTGGCTTTTTAGCATGTCATGAGTTTAGATGTCTTGCTTCTTTTTGCCATTAACCTTTCTGATAGGACAGTACACTGTGTTTTGCTTACTTCAGCATGTCGTGCGCATTTTCACCCGTTGGCCATTTGCAGGTGCTTTATTTCATTACAAGAAGGATGGGGTAATGTGGTGGGGAAGGGACAAAGGCAGTGCACGCTGTACCTTTTCCCTAGGCACGTGAGCAGCTAGTGTGACCCTAGTTAAGAAAAATAGCCCATTAAAGAAGTTTCCTTGTTCAGGTGCAGAAGCAGTTCCTCTAACACTCTCACTGGTGTTTGCTGCAAGGCCTTAATTGTCAGCCATGACAAGGCATTGCAACTAAAGCCCTCCAAACAAAAGCTGTTCATCTAAGTCCAACATCAGTGAAAGGTTCAGTTATTCTTGCTTTACTGAGCATGAAATGGAATTGAAAGGCAATATTAAATGGGTTATTAAATTTAAGACATGGTGTCTTGTGATCTTCTCTTGCAATTGCCCTTATCACATGCATATATTATGTGGGGTATATTCTCTGTCGGACTAGTCGTTTCTATGGCCTTTAAGTTTCAAGAAATATATTAGCATTGCAATTACTCAGTCATCATTTTATGATAAACTAAAAACATAGTTCCTTTGGAAACTAAATGTTTGTTCTCTGGTTATTTTCATCCTCTCTATACACAGGCGGGTATCTACCACAACAAATGATTAAGAAGTGGAAAGAATATTCTTATTTCTAGCACAGTTTCCCTCCCTCTCAAAAATTCTTAAAGTGAGAAAGATGAACTTTTGTTTCTCTTCAACATAAACACTTCTGTCTCCAGTTTTTTGTTTATTTTACATAGCATTATGACTTCCTTCATGTCCTATTGAAATGATTCTACGACAATTGACACATGCTTCCTGAAAACAAACCAAGCATTTAGAAATGAACGCCATCTTCTAGCAGCATTTTCTCAGGTGAGCACTGAAGAGTTGTTTCCACAGACTTTAGCTGGCTTGAGGGCAGACCCAAGGGAATTGGATGAAAGCGCGTTTTTAGTGCTGGAGTCAGTGTTTGTTCAGCTTGCCTAGAAACCAGAAAGGACTGGAACATTAAACAAAAGGAATTGATCTAAAGGGCAGTTGCCAATTAAACTCAACAGCTAGCGAAGGTACCTGGTAACGGCATTTGCTGTTTGCTCAAAAACTACAACCAAACTAGACTAGGAAGCTCCCTTGTCACTCTGTCTTTTGCCTAGCAACAAAAGTACTTTCTAGATATTAACTGTCTCTGTAACTAATTGAAGGACTTATCCAGACTCGGTAATTATCATCAGACAGGACCATTCACTATCACTTCAGAAGCATGAAGTAGAAGTTGGAGGAACTGAGACTGCCTAACTTGCAATTAAGCAGAATCAGTTAATTTTGTTAACTGAAGCATAGCTGATATCCAATTTGTATTTAACCGTATATCTGAGAGTCCTTGCTAAAGAATTGCAAAATTTAGCAACAGGGGGAATAAAATTATTCCTTGAGAAATGAAAGAAGTGTTAGAAGATAATTCCCAAAAGATCTTGCTAGGAACGTAATCACTTCAACTAGTATTTGTCTTATTTTGACAGTTTGTATTGAAACCAGCAACTTGAGTCAGGAGTGGCCAAGAATCGTGGTATAAGTTGTATTGGAATTGCCTATAGCTGCAAGGTATGAATCTATTTCTAAAACAGTAGTGAAGAAATTAACCTTTTTCTTTAATGATTCTGTAAATATTTTTAATTATTCTCTCTCTAATAATTTACCTAACTCTAGCAAAAGGAAAAGAAGTGGTGATACAGTCAAAACACTCACAAATAGCCTTAGAGCAATAAAAAAAATTAAATGGAATTACAGATGCCACTGGGGAGGATTTTAGTTAAATCGAATGACTTGGTTTGGTTTATGTCTACTGACAGGAGGTCAACTGCCACAGCTTCATTTTAAGACTTTGCAAAATCATCTTTCAAATTGCTAGAAGAATGAAGAACATTTAAAAGTAACTTTCTCCTGAAAATAAATTTCTGTATCAGAAGAAAAGTAAGGCTAAAATGCTTCAGCAGATCAAGTTTGAGTTGCTCGGACCAATACAGATGCTGTAGTGTTACTCTAAAGATGCCCTGAAATTGGGGTTCCATCTTATTCAGAACTAAATGTATTTAGTTTCAGATATTCAAGGTCCTTCCAAATTTTGGTGTGTTTTAAGCCTGGAATTTTGGCGTATCATAA
>WHYT01016904.1:0-25753 GCA_009806455.1 Tetrax tetrax
TTTTTTTTTTTGTCTGAGTATGAGCCTGTGTTTGAAATAGTAGTCGTGAGTCAAATTGATTACTAAGGCTGTTATCCCTGGTAGATAGGTTAAAAATACACATAGGGAAAGCCCAGGGACTCAAAATGGCTTCCCCATGGAGAGCTTTGCTTGCAGGGCTGATGAAATTGGAAGAAAAGGACCTTGGCTTTGCCATGACCCTCTCCTGTGAATGAGTGTGTGCTCTCAGAGGTAAGAGAAACATCTAATACCTCTCCAGGTATTGTTTATTGAAGCTGAAGTAGAAAATGCCTGTATCTTAGACCCAGTACCATGATAATTGTTTAATAATAGATTATTATTTTGATCCTGTCTGTATGCTGCTGTGTTAAACACCCAGCTCGGAGGCTTCTGTGAGAGTTAATGGGTGCTAGCAGCTTGTGCCTTCAGGCTACGGTGTGGGCGCAGAGTCCCCACGTGTAGACGCGGAAGAATATAAGCTTAAAACCTGGTTACAATCTAGCATTTGCCCATTCTGGCTGAAATATCAGCAGTTAAAGAGACCAGCGACTGGTCTCTTAACCAGGACTCAATTGTAGGTGTTAAAACTCAATATGGGGAGCAGTGTAATTATTGTGATAGTGTTACTTCTAGATAGTAGAGCTTGTACAACCAAGGAAGAGCGTGGAAGAACTTAGGTCCTATCTGGAAATAGGAATAAAATTATAGGATATTAATATCTGCCATGTATCTCTGAAGCCGATGGTGTGAGCTGATTGCACCTGAGATGCGGGAGAAGAAGGGTTTCTCTGCTCTTCTGCTTTCACCTGCCATCACTGTTGTGTTGATCAAGCTTGTAAGAAGATGAGCAATGTTGGCATGTTTTTATTTCTAATGTAAATTTTGCCACTGCTTTGCGGTCTGCCCTGCTGCATCCCACTTCATTGTTAGGTTCCAGTTTATGCAGCTGGGAAATGGAGTTGCCAGAGAGATGTCACCAGGGCAGGTAAGGCTGTTGGGAGAAAGTGTCCCTGTGTGCACTGCTCACTCTGTTCAGTGACAAACTCCCAGCAAATGCCAGACTGAAAAAAGATTAAAACCAGTGGCTTTTGGGTTAACGTAATTATGTTAATCAATTAGATATCTTGAGAATAATAGTAAAAAAAAATAAAATAAATTACTGTGCATGGAGCAGTTATTGTCTCCTAGGATTATCTTTTTTTCTTTTAATGTTAGCACCCTACTTTAATTGAAAATTCAATGATTATTAAAGGTGCCGTATTGGGAAGTGAACCATATTTTAAATGTGTGATGCAATCAATTGTGGTCTTAAAACTTCCTAAGCATGTTACTAATAAGGAATTAAGCAACAAATTAATTTTGACTGAGGCTGCTTGGCGATAAATTAAGCTCTAGCTTAAGTGGTCTAAGACAGTATACTAAAGTGATCATTTTGAATTACAAAAAGAAATCTTATAGCACTTAATTTTTTTTTTTTTTGTCTTCTACAAATAACTTGAATCTAAGCCAAGACTTCTAACCTATAGGTTTGCCTGTGTATTAACTGGAAGCACAGCAGTTCATCTTCATTTTTTTTAATGAGAAAATTGCAGCGTTGAAGCTATGTTACTTAATTTTTCTTTCTTCCTCCACAAATTCTGTGTTCACAGAGGGAGGAGCAATGTATTTAAATGTGGCAGTAGCATCCAGCAGCGCCCGTGTGGGTGTGCAGCACCTTTCTGGCGCAGGGCCCATCAGCGGGTGCCGCGGGGAGCAGGGGTCTCTGCGGTGGTGCTGATCCTGCTGAAACACCTGGTCTGGCGGGCAGGTGGGCGCAGGGAAGCTGCGATACCGTGCTGCGGGCACTGTGGCTTGGGAAGAGCCCTGGGAGCAGGAGAGGAGCCGCAGGAGGGAGTTCAGGCTGCCGTGTGATGCTTAGACTCTTAAGGCTCTTTTAACCTTGGGTCCAGCTCCTGAGTGCTGTCACTCCATGGATTCAGGGGCAGGGATCTAGGCTGTGTGCTTGAAAAATGCATGTGAACACATAAAAAATGTCAGTGAACAGCAGTCGGAGGAGCTGTTCCCTTACCAAGGCTCCCTAGCTCGGCCTTTCCAAGGGGAAGATGATGGGGCAGAGGGGGAAGAGGCAGCTCCTTGAATTAAGTAGGATATTTTCCTGTCTCGCAGACCAAGGGTAGGATACTCCTGCTTTTGGAGCTGACTCATTACAGCTGCCCTGAAGAGGAGGGAGGCTGTCATTTCCCTAGGTCTGAACGGCTGCTTTTGGGCTGAGGTTTATTAGAAGCAGAAAGGCAAAGGCAGCGTGAGTGGCAGTGTTACCGCAGCTAAAGCAGTGTGAAATTCGGGTACTGAGCTCGCACGGTTGCTTTCACGGTTTGCAGCGCTTTGCGGTGCCCGTGCGGAGGCTGGGAGCCTTCCCTGGGTTTAGCCGGAGCGTGGCCGTGGCAGGGCAGCTCTGGCCAGCTCCCGCCTCGGTGGCGTGGCACGGCTGAACAAAATGTGTGTGTGCATTCCTAAACTTACTGCTTTCAGCAAAAACGACCTGTGAATAAAGCTCAGGAGAATTATTTATAATCTTCCTTACCCTGAGGTTATTCTCTACTTTGCGTGCTTTCACAAGTCGGAATGATGCTTTTCTATAAAGTTAAGACATTTTAAATTTTGTTTGTGCCCAAACTCACTGAAATGGAACAGATTTTAAAATATGAGTCCCGATTCCTATGTTTAACCCTTTTTCATAGCATATGAACTATATGCACTAGGAAAGCCTCCTTTGTTATTAGCAAAAGTGTTGACACCATTTTATTTTTTTTTATACTGAGCTTGCTGTACTCTTGAATAATTCAAAGGGCTATTTTGAATCGGTTCCATTGCCAGTTAAAGAATGCAGTATGGCCATTACTACCTAAACCAGAGCAAACAAACTTGTCCTTTGCTCCCCACCTTTCCCTGGGACAATTTTCTCTGCTCAATATTCAAATACAGTGAGGTGATATGAGCAAAAATGAGAGAGTTACCTGTAAGGAAAAGTTAGTGTTGCTAAAAGAAAAAATATTTTAATAGAAGATCAATTGCAAAAGTTACTGGGGTTTTGCGTTTTCAGTGCTATTGGAAGTTTGCCCTGAATATCAGCAGCGCTGTGCGGCCCATGACAAAATACATACTCCTGATGTTTCTAATTTTCCAGTTTTGATACTCAGTGTAGGATCAGTTTCAGATCCAATCCTTTCGTATTGGATCAGCTATTGGAAAGATTATTCCAATGTGTCACTCTAACATGAATGGACTTGAAGAAGTCCTAAGCTTATAGCCAAGTCCACACTTTAAAAAGTGCATGAGCATCATCTTAGCCACGGCTGCTTTCCTGACGTCTGTTTTCTTACACTGCTGATCTCCGTGAGCCGTTGTAGTGACCAGTTTTCAAGAAAATGGAATCTCCACTATCTCCAGTTAAAGAAGAATTGCTATTACGGTTTAATCCCAGTTCCTCCTGCTATGGAAGACACTGGAAGAATGCAGTTCAACAAAATGAAGACACAGAAATAGGATCTGTCCTGTGGGTGAACATCCGTGAGGCATGAGATCTATTTAAGGTACAGGAAAAGTTTGGCAAAAGACTGTATGGGTGTAAGCTGGCGTAAAACAGATGTTAGCAGGAAGTTAAGCTTTCAACCCAAAGCCTAGCGAGATCCTGCAATAAATTGTGGGAGGAGGAACAAGAAAATAACTGGTTTGCAGGCACAAGTCGATTGAGATTATATAAAAAGCTGTATGCCATTAAAGTCTCTGACAGCAGAGTGCTGAATCACTGACCTTGAAGTTCCTGCGTACTGTCTGCTCGTTTGCCTTCCCAGTTAGAGAGTTACAAATAGACGTAGGAACCTTCATGCTTAGGAAAGAAGAATTGAGTTGCCTCTCACACAGGTCTTTTCTCCATCAGCTGAGAAACAAGAGAGAGAAAACCCCAGGTTTCCTCATAAAATGCAGTCAGGCCTAAGCCCAGCTCACCCTGCTAACCTGAAGGCTAAAAAAGTCCTTAAATTAATGAAAATAGTAAAGCTGAGAATGGGTGTAGAACTTGAAACTGATGTTTATTATTTTTTCTTTAAGAGAGTTCAGGTTCGCTTTGTCTAAATACTGTAATAAAAATATTTTAATCATAAAGCTGGTGGATTTTATGCTAGCCATAGGAACCAGCAAACATTTGGCGCATGAAAATTCTCCATGTTACTCTTATTTTTTGCTGACTATGCTCACTATTTTTTAAAAGCTTTTACGCTAATATAGTTGAACAAAAAATCTCCTCCTTTTATAAATAAAAATAAAAATCAAGTGCCTGGAGGAGGCAGAGGGTTAATAAAAAGGGAAATTCTGTTAAAATTACTAATCAATCCGTTTAATGTTTTATAGTCTCCCTTCCCCCTAAAACACGTTCTTCTCTTGTAAAGCACCTTATTGCTTCCTGCTTGTTTACCGGCTTTTAGCAAGTCAAGCAGCTTTCAAATTGCTTTGATGTTAATTATAGAACTTGTTCAATAGGGCTCGCTAGGTGAAGGAAAATAGCTCATATGTTTAAGAAAATAAATACACAGAGGAGTGCTCTGTGCTCTGGTTCTGAAGAAGGAAATGACAGGATATTGATGACTTAGTGTTGTGTTGTCAAATAAAGGCTATATTTGGGTGGCACGCTGCTCTCGGTTTGCAAGATTTGATAGTAGTTGTCTTCACTTCTCTGGATGATGAAGTGTAACTGTGGGCTGAGGGCTGATCCTCATAATTATAAAAGGAGTTGGGTTTCAATACCTCTTGTGCCACAGTAAAAGATTGAAGAAACAGGAATTTGCGTTAGCCCGCAAGAGCTGTTCCTGTGATGCCGCCCTTTGGCGGGAGGATTAACCCAGGTGTTCCGTGTGTTCTGCTCTGGACCCTCTCCAGCCCGAGCTGCGCTTACCTATTGAACTGAAGTGATGGTGTGTTAACATTTCAGCTGCAACTCAGTTTGGGGATTTACAAAAAATGCTCTTACGACTTGGAAAAAACTAGCTGTCTGAATAAAACTGCCACATACTCAAATCTGAATCGATCAGTCCATGTCAAGACATAAACCCCTGGAAGAGAGCATTAGGTGACAGGGCGGGAACTGAGGAGGGGGACCGCTACCCTCCAGCCGTGGCTGTGCGCCCTGCGGTCTCTGACACATCACAGCCTCGTTTCCTCGGGTTCATCTTGTATGTAAATCGTGTTTAATCATAAAGAACTTGTCTACCAATCCCTAATCAAGGCATAAAGGTCTAATCAGAGAATCCGTGCAGTGTTTGGAGATCTTCAGATGAAAGGTTTGGTACCTGTGTGATAAGTGAATATTAATAATTTCTGGTACAGAATGTAGCCGTGACAGCTGACTGGGGCGTTTGTCAAAAACCAGTGCTGTCTTGAATGACCAGGGAGTACCTGTCAGCAAGCGATGTGAAATTTTTAGCTTATCAGTGGCATTGTTTTTATAAATTAGTAGCAATACACAGAGGGAGGGGGTGGAAGGTGTATCATTATAAAGTGCTTTTGAAAGATTTGACGTAAAATTTGCAATCTAATGTTTCCTATAAGAATTGCAGTGTTTTCGGTGATGGAAAGATATTTTCAGTATTGAGGGTTGTGCATGCAATATTTTAAAAGAACCTGTGCTTTAGTATGCAGTAAATCCTGAAAATGACCCCCTCAAACTTTTTTCTTCATAATAACGATACATTTTGATATAATTACTACTGGCATGCTATTACTGTTCTACAGTAGGTACCAGTGGATGTGTTGTTTCCAGAAGCAAGCACTGGCACGGCATCTTGCATACCATTTTAGAGTGATCATAAAGCTTTTCCTGGAGTAGAACTGTGTCAGATTGTAGCATCGCACTGAGGGAAAGAGCCCTTACCTATCAACAGCAATGCAAGGCTTGTAATTTTAAATCTTTCTAATTTAAATCATGAAAATCTGTTTTTCATGAATAATTCAGAGATCTGATTTGGTAGAATTATTTCCAGCCCATGTATATTAAACAGCCAACCTGCTACGCTAGTTCTGTTTCAGACACTGTTGATGGGGGTTTTCTCTTTCCTGCAGAAACGATCATCTTTGTCTGTTAGAAAATAAAGCTGCTGTGGTATTTTGTCCTTTTGATTGCATGAGGATTTTCCTTTAAACCTCGTAGGCTAAAATTCAAGCTGAAGAAAAATAAAGCCCTTACTACAGTAGCTCCTAGAATTCAATTTGGAGAGAGTAAACCTTGTACTATGTCCATTAGGAAAATGGCAGTATTCTTCCATTTCCTGATGTTATTCAATTACTTACCCCGCTTCCTGCTTTTAGCGTAAAATGTATATTTTAGCTCATGACCTTTGACAGCAAATTGAATCAGAAGTGGAGATGCAATGAAAGTTTGTTATTTTTTGGTTTGTTTTTTTTTTTTAAAAGACTCTTTAAAAGCCGTGATGTGCAGGAAATTTTGGGGGTTTGTTTTGTTTTGTTGGTTTTTTTTTTTTAAAGTAAAACTTACTGTGGATTTTGTAATACAGTGCATTTTCCTTGGAAAAAGGAGATTTAAGTTAATGTCCTTTCTTTGCCTGAGAGAACAGCACAGTCTGCATAGCTGCTCTTGTTAGTGCATGCCTGCTGAAATTAGCATTGCATATTTTAGTTAATACCAGTAAAAGCAGAGTTTGTTTAATTTAGAATCAAATCCTTGTTTAGATTGGATTAGCACTTTAAGGAAAATATTTAACTTGTAAAATGATGCTATTGACACAAAGTGGTTACAAGTCCAAAGTCATCCTGAGCTTTGTTTCACCGCTGTCGTGGCCTTTCTCTTCTTACCCGCTCTCCACTTACAGGTTGTTATAGTCTTTAAATGATTTTATGGAGTTTAAAGCCTTATGATGGAATTAAAAAATGTCTTTTTCTGTTTAAAGTTGTCGGAACAGTATGAGCAGAGTTTTTTAAAGGTGAGACAATCTTTTTGTGTTTGTCAGTGTTGCAGACTGCCTCTGAGTGAGTCTGAGCTCGCACCTTAGTGAGAACTGGGGAACACTGAGAAACGCTGCTGAAGGTGTATTTGTGTGATATCCTAAGAAACCTCTCATGTATCAGTAATTCCAACATGCTCAAGTGCATCAGAAAACCTGCAGAACGTAATTCACCATCAGTGCTTTCATGACTTTTTTTGGCACTCTTTTGCAGTTTTACTCTCTTGGAAGTACAGGCTTCATTTTCCGAAACTTTTCGGCACCACAATTAACCAAGTCCCAATGCCAAATTGACTTAAAGTACTTGGGAGTCAAAGTCTTAATGAAAACTGGTGAGATTTAGGGTCTAGATTGCCTCTGTGGCTGTTGACATTTAGTCAAAATCTGTTCCTCGTTTACTGATTTTACGCTGCCCTTCAGGAAGGGAAAGTCAGCCCAGCCCTGCTGACCGCACTGGAGCTGCAGGCGGGTGGGTGGTAGGAGATCTGAGACATCAGCTGGACAAACCACACAGTTTCTCAAAGATTTTAAATTTTCAACATCTCCAGGTCTGCTACCCCTTAGAAAAGAGCAGGAGGGGAGGAGCACGGAAGTGTTTGACTAACAGTGCTGCAGATACCCTCTCAAAATAAAGAGGCAAATCTTCATGTGTGTCATTCTAATCTTTAGCTCCTCCTAGATTGTAGCTCATTTACAAGCTTTTGATTGTGCTGTTTCCCTTATGCTTGTAAATGGTGTGAACACAGGAAAAAACCCATGCCAGTGTGTTCATCAGAAGCTTTCCAACACAGGTACACCAAACCTCCCTGAAACTCTGCAGAAACCATTGGTAAGAACATCGGTGCCCCAGATCAGCCAGCCCAGCCATACCCAGTTCCCTGCTCCTGGTGAAATTTCTCACACATGGTGTTCCTGAGCTCTTCTATTAACAGTTAAATGAGACTTTAACAGATCTTAGCTTTTTCTGACCGGAATGCCTGACCCAGTTCCCCCCAAATGTTACCATGTTTACTGATCCTGTGTGTTCACACAATAATGACATTTTGAGGGGAGTTAAGAGCCCATTGGTGTGTTCAGAACTTGCACTTGAACTTGAACAGAACTTGAATTCAATAACAAAAAAAAATCAGAAGATACTTAAAATTTGTTTCTTCCAATGTAAAGAAGAGGACACCCCCTTTCCTTCCCTCAATTACAAAAGCAGCCTGCCCCTCACCCCAGCTGTTGTGGTATCTACGTGCACTGGATGTGCAATCTCTTTTTCTGCACCGAGTTAGAACATTTTCAGGCCTTACCCAACGCTGAGTTGTATCGTGGTCCGTCTTTGGTTTGTGCTGGGAGAGTGCCTGACTTTTCTGCATATGTATTTGTCTAACCTGGTACAAGAGCTTTGTTGCTCCGGGTTGTGTTGTTCTGCAGGCTGTTCCAAGATAACATTTAATTCTTTCTTGTTCTGGCTGCAGCAATGCCAAGTATTTGTTGAACATCTGTCAGCGTGTTCAGATTATTAACCTAACTTCTGCTCATTTATCTTAATAAAAACATTTGAGCTTCATAACAAGCATGTGTTACAGTTCCTCACACCAGTAGTCCCTCTGAAATCCAGCTGAGAGGGTTGATGCAATCTTACTCCAACTGGCAAAGCGCTGGCAATTTCTCCTTCAAAAGCACTGCCTCGCTTTCTGTGCTGCCCAGACCTGGAAGGTGGCAGAGCTTATAAATGGTTGTGATTAATCTTCAAACTCTAAAGCTCCTCATATTTTGGAGGACAGAGTAGAAAATATGGGAAATGGGCACCAGAACTGTTTCCAAATTTGGCATGTGTAGTCAAGAAGTTGTGGTCTGTCCTATCAGTGCAGCGTGGTGCCCATGGGCTCTTGTGTTACAAGGCCAACAGAAGCGTGTTGAGGAGCACAGTGACATAATGCTGGTGAGATGAGGAGCCATAAGCGCTCTTCTCAGATCTGCCACGGAGGCAGGCCCCTTCAGGCCAGAGGCTGTGGAATCTGCGTCCTTGGGGATTTCCTCATCTCCGCTGAGCAGCCTGATCTCTCCTGAGCTGAACGAGCCTTGCTTGGAGTGGGGCTCGGATGAGATCACGCTCGAGGGCCTCTCCAACCAAAGCTGTTGTGTGTTGCACTGAGCAGGTAATTTCTTTTCTGGGAACAGAAACGGCCATTTATTACAATTATTCGGTGTCTACGAGTGCTGCTAGTGTAATATGTGTAACAAGCAACTCTGAGGCCAACTTGGGAAACGGTCCCTGTGTTTGGGTCTCCACAGGCCTTCACTTTATTGTTAGCACATAGTTTTTGCAAGTTGAATTAAAGGACAGATCTCCTTTTTGGACTACGTGTAGTCTACTGGGCAGTGAAATGCACTTGGAGCCATTCTCCCAAGCCGTATAATCTTTTACTACAGATATCATGAATAAAAGTATTAATTACACTGTTCTGGAATTAGGATTTCGTAATGAAACCTCAAACGGAAAACTCAAGCCAGGTTGGCCAAATGTCATGAAACACTCAAGCTTGAGCTGCGAGTAAAATAAAAGTCTGAGTTGCTTTAAGGTTTATGGTTAAAAGAATGTAAAACTTTTCAGCTTGTCCAAGTTTTGACAGCAAACCTTGCAGTACTTGGCAGACCTGGCTGGGTTTCCTTAAGTGTGAAATGCAAGATAAAACTCGTGACTCGGAGCCAAGCACAATGAAACGAAAAGGTTCTCCTGAAACAAAGAGGAATGGAGATGCACAGATTTTTTTCTCACAGCTCTCCTTCAAATCCTAGCCTGGTTCAATGGGCTGTGCTGGCTGGAGCATCCCCAAGCGTGGCATGGGAGCGCTGAGGTGCGGCTGGAAGAAATACTGGGTCCCGTGACGGGGCTGGCAGGCGTGGCTCTGCTGACTGCGGGGGGGCTGGGGTGTTTTATGCCAGCTGAGGATTTTGCCCCTTAAGTTACTGTTTAGTTGTAGAGTGAGCACAGAAGTGAGATAAACTCACAGAGGCTTTCTTGATGTGTAGTAATGCGTACACCAGTACCAACGTACAAGCTGTAATTAAAAGCTGTTTTGAATACATTTCAAATGTTTGACTTGGATGTGAGAGGAAAGGCCATTTTCTCTCTGTCCTTCGTTTTACCCTTGAACTGGGACTTCTACAGCCTGTTAGGCGAAATGAAGAACTGTTTGTTTTCATTTTCTGTCCAGAAAGGCTTTTTAAGAAAAAGGACTGGTTGCTAAAGTACTTGTGAAGATTTTGCTGACAGCGGATAGAGTTGTGTTTGCACATGTGGGTAGAGGGGGAGTCAGCCATTTGATATTTCTATTCATCCAGTACACTCCAGAATTCTGATTATTTACAATATTTTTAATCTTTTTGAGTTACTTCAGTGCTTAGAGTATTCAATTTTAAGGGCTCTATCTTTCTTCCTTTTAATGTTATGACTGTTTTCTGCTAACTGGGATGAGTTGGGGTCAGAAAGAGGTAAATATCAGTCAGTGGGGTTCTTATCCAGAGCCCTTTTATTGATAATTGGAAGAGCTTAATTTTTTATTTTCATTCAAGTCACTTTGTAACTCTTAGGGAAATGGCTGTTAGCTCTTTACCATCAAGGCCTGGGCGGCAATAGCTTCCCTCTCGCCTGCTCCTCCTTCCCGCCCGCTGCTCCCTTCCCACCAGGTTGGTGCGTGGCGCCAGGCGTTTGTGAACGGGCGCGGTTTCCCCCCCGCAGCAGAGCCCGGTTTCGGGGCGCCCGGCGGGGTTCGCTCCTGGCGCTGCCCGGCCCCGCCCCGCCCCGCGCGGGGCCGCTCCGGAGGCGCCGCCTGGCGGGGCTGTGGCGCCCCCTTGCGGCTCGCAGCGGCCAACTGCGGGGTCCCCGCGCGGAGCCCCTCGCCCTGCGGCCGAAAACGCCCTGCCCAGGCCATTTCTCATATTCTGGGTTTTTGTTTTTTTTTCCTTCCATTTTATTACCTCTGTCAAAGTATGCTCATTTAGGAAAGGATTTGTTTGTCTTTTTTTATTTATTATTTTTATTTTTTTTTTTCCTTCACCGTTATTGCAGGAGCACTACAAGCAGCAGATTCCAGTTTTGGTCAGGCAAATATTAACTGGTCTTCCCTGGCTGCCTCCTGCTACCTGAACAAGCAAAGAGATACAAATGGCAGTTACAGGATCAGTTGACAGGCAGCTGGTGTTCCAGAATATCCCAGGTTTATTCTTTTACCTCACCAAAGTAGGACAAAGAAAAAAGAAAGCAGAAATTCTCAGAAGACCTGTGGAGCTGCCTTTCCCCATTTCTGCCAGATGCTCAGACTGAGTTTGGTTGGCCCTGGCTCAGAGTGAGTGATGAATCCTTCTCCATTTCCAGTAAGACTGTAGTTAACACTAAGTATGTTAAAATTTTTTGAGATAGCAATAGGAGCCTTTCCTGGAGAATCAGAAACAACGTTTGTTAAGGTGTCACTTGCTCCCATCTTTTTGGGGACTAACTCGTATGGCCAATAATGGGAGTGTAAATGTCAATACTATTAATTGCTTTCCTGTTCGTGGATGAGGAAAAGAATGGAGAAAAGGTTCTGTGTTGGAAGATCTGCATGGTCTGGTGTGAGTGACAGCCTGAGAAGTCGCTGCCAGGAAATGACAAAAATCAAGGAGCAGGGAAATCCCGGGAAGCTGGCACAGCCCGGCAAGCTCTTGGGGTTCCTTTGCTCCTCCTCAGAAGCTTGTGAAAGCTTTGGCTCTTAAGACCTATTTGCAGAAGAGCAAGTGAATTTGCAGAGGGAATGTGATCATATTAAGCATCTTCATGTCATCTCTGGGTGTTACTGTATGTGGCTGAAGCTTACAAAAGCAACACCAGCTCCCCCTTGTCACCACCTCAAATACGAGCTTGCAGAGTGACTAGCTGAAATGGGGAACTACAGCTTATTGGGTCCTATACTGTGAAATATTACAGTTTTTACTGTCTTTATGATGCCATAGCAAATTAGCAGCAGGATAACTGACAAACTGTATTTTGCCTGTGATCAGACTTGCTGATGTATTATTCAGCTGTGATTATTTTTTAATCATCTAAGTGTAGAAACATTTCAGTGTGGTTGGATGGGAGTGGTGGATATCAGTAATTGTAACAACTTCATTATAAATATGGATAAAGTTGAAGCTTAAAAATTATGTGTCTGTTCTGGTGGAGTAAATAGTTATATGGAGTGTAGTAAGAAATGTATATTAATAGTTTTAGCTTTTTTTTTTTGCAAGCATTTAGAGAAATGCCTTAAAGTTGGTAAAGGGCACACCTCTCCTTAGTAAACTGGCTATAAGTATGGCAGCTAAAGAACAGCTGTTTCACATCTTTCTCCCCCAATTCTGCTTTACTGATGAAGAGCAGAGTCCTGACACGCATCCAGCACAGCCTGACTTTCTATAGACTTTGACGTTCTGGTTGGATTTTCTGGTGTCTAATAAGGAATAAGCTTACATTGCAGTCTGTCTTACCGTGGAAACACTTTATGCTCTTCTCCTTTGTCTTGGTGCTTCCTTTCAGGATTCAGTACTCAGCTAATATCTAAGATCACTCTTCATCAGTCAAATGTGCTTGCAATTAATTTTATAATGCAGAACCAACATAGCTTGCATTAAATTTTGTAGGGCAGGTGAGCTGAAAACCTGGAGATTAAGAGTTAATTTGTTAGGCTGACCTTTTCATTTCAGCCTGTTGAGATGGAGGTCTTCCTGGTAGACTGGTAGGCTGAAATTGGTGCATTCAGATGTGCACCAGTACTTAATTTTCCTGCCTCGAGGAGAGGACACCAAAGGGTTGGTTCTGCTTCTGGAAGCGCTGTGGTTTCCGTGCAGTATGTCAATGAGCTGGATGCTCACTGCATCCTGCGGATTTGAGTTGGATCCTGGCTCTCCAGTGAAGCGCTGTGATCGCTCCAGTTCTGATCTGGGGCAAGAAAAGGAATACCAGTGGCTTTTGGCTGCCTGTGTTAGCTGCTCCCCTCAAGCTCCCAGGTTGTTCGAGTGCCACGGGGCCGCCCTGTTTAGCGCTCAGTTATGTCCCCAGCAGCAAGACGGACGGTGGAGTACTCTGCCCTGCACGCAGAGGTGACGTAAAGCTCTTACACCTGCCCTCTGGTAGATTTCCCTGGGCAAGGAATATTAAAACAACCATCCCCATCTATTTTTAAGATGCCTGAGTGCAGTAGAGGGCTCTTGGTATAACTGAGAGTTGTGGTGTGTTACACTGCTGAGCAGGCGAGCGAGTCCTCCTCGGGGACATCTGTGTTTTATTGATAAAAATTGAACTGCGATGGTGCTTTGCTGTCCCTCTTGCTTCCAGGCAGTATCATGAGCTATCTTAATATTGAAATATCTTGTTATTGTACTACTTTGAACTCGAGGGTGAGCACAAGACAAAAGTCTCAAAAGGGAAGCTCAGACAGTAATGTGTTTATGTGAAAAGTGGATTTTAAAGCTTTGAAAGGGTTGTAATGCTCTTCTACCTTGAGATGCTAATGCGGAAACTTGAAACGTAGCACAGTATCATTAGCAATTAAATGCATCTGTGTACTGCTCTTACATCTTGTAAGGCTCTTGCAAATCAAAAGGGAGATGTACAGACATCTAATAAACTAATGATTTTGAAAGCAGAGTTCCAAAGCCCTGTTTGCAATTCACAAACAGCATCTTCGTGCCTGGCGTATTTGTATAAGGTTTTAGAATGAAATTAATTGCCCCGGGCTGTGGACTTGTAAAGGATTGACTTTTGTTCTTCACCGGTGTATTGTTGGTACTTTGCCTTTCTGTGCCTCTACTCCACGTTTTCTTTCTTTGAATTGCTTCTGCCATTCTCTTGGTGGCAAAAATTATGTGTAAATAGATAGATACACAGATACCTTATTCAAGAAGTTAATTACATATTTTAAGTAGCACGTACAAGATTACATTTGCACATACATATGTCCAATGAAGAAAGCATTTTAGTAATAAAGTAGAAATACTTCTGAATGCTGGCTTTAGAGGCCAATAGCTGAGTGGAAGTGCATTGGAAATACAATTTTGGTGAATATGTTTATTCCGGTTGTGAGTTTTACTATTTTTGACACCTGCTTTATGTTTATTTTGCTAAAACAAAACAGCGTGTGTGCATATAGATGTGCACATATGTGTGTTTATTATGCACATGATGTATTTGTTACAGAAAACGTAATGTAAACACGCTAAAGTTCACATTACTTTAAATACTGAGCTTAACTGTCAACCACAAAACATCTTTGCAAACTCTTTCAACATGTGTAACATATACAATCCTAATTAGAAACATCACAATAGCAGAGATGCCCATGTGTTAGTGATAGTTATGTTGAAAGAGTTTGTCTTGTGGCTCAGAGTTAAGTTTGGAACATACAATGTGAACTGTCGTATGGTAGGATTTTGCAACATGTCTTTAAAACATACATGCGAATAATTCACCATGCCCGTGTTGTGTTAGGTTAATTAAAGATGAGGGTGTTTAATGTGATGGTCATTTGATAGGAGGGGAGGTAGTGTTTCATGTATATTCCTAACAAAGTTATCAAAGTGTTGTCTTGAAAAAGGCAATGTTGCGTATTTGTATGTGCACTGGGCCTTCATACGTTATCTTCAGGAACCGTGGAGGAAGCGTCTGTAGGTATGTCCTACTGCTCGGCACGCGTGAGAAGGTTCTGGCCATGGCAAGCTGCAGTCATGTGAGAGCATGAGCTGTGGTGTGTGTGTCTCTGGTGCATGCGTAAATGGGTGTTTATGGAAAGCAGAGTTTCCAACAGAATAATTAGAAATAAATTTATGAATGGGTCAGGGCTCTCCATCAAAAGAATGTTTGAAAATAATGAGTTATGTCTTCAGCACAGTTGTGACCAGCTGGTGCTGTACTTTGTCAGGTTAAATACGCTTACAACAGGGCACAAGCCTAGCAGAAAATGTGTGTATTTGATTTTTCTTTATATATAGGCAAATAATAATAACTATGAAGATAAAGGCAATGGCTACAGCGGTAGATAATGTGTTTCTGTTATAAGTAGAACTAGGTTTACAATTTGTTCTGCCTTGTATCTCAAACATGTCCCGTGGTTTCCATATCCTTCAAATCAGTGTGAAACAGAATCAAGTTGTGTTCTAAAAAGAGACAAGCAATTTGTAACACCAAAGCGATGTTTTAGGTGAAGTAATGTAGAACATACTTAAATGCTATGAATAAACAGTCTTGTATTAAAAGCACAAAAAATGTAGCACTTTAAGTGTGGGACCTGTTGGTATTAATCCAGAAGTGTTCAATTCTTGGGTTTGCTTCTAAAATAAGATGGTATGGTGTTTTACTGCTGGCAAACACTAAAATGCTGCTTTGGCGTGTGTGGTAGCATGTGGAAAGGTCTCAACTTTGATTCATTAGGGTTTATGTCTGGAAAAATGTATATAGTGGCATTTCACAGCAGACTACAGTGGAAATATGGAGGATCTAGAGGAAAGTCCGTCTTGTTTTGTTTTTTTTAGGAACCAGTGGTTTTGTGTGAATATACAAATCATGATCAAGAGAGATGGGTGTTGTGAATGAACCTGCTGTGACAGGCACTTTATTATGATTTATATTTACCAACAGTCTCATTTTAATAAAGGTCCTTTACTCCTACTCAGCGTAGAGATTAGAGTGTAAAGTTCAGATGAAGTTTCTATAGTGGTTGGTTATGAAACCCATTTCTCCTAACCCCTGGACTTGTGTTCAAGGGCAATGCTATTGACGTTGTGAATTTACAGTGTCAAAATCTTGGCTGACCTTTGGTCTCAGCATCCTTATTTCTGCTTGGTCTCTGTCGGTTATCACCTTCTGTGATGTGAGAAGGAAAAGAATACAGGGATAAGAAGAATGGTGTTTTAATCCTTTCCATGTCATTGTGGGAGTGACTTTTAACTTAATACTTGTTTTAGTTATTGACCACACTTTGGGGAGAAATGGAATTGTGTGCATTTTATTGATTGTGCAAATACTCATCCACTTTGGGAAGAGCATCCCTGCAAAGTATTGTGGGTCGATCCTTGATGAAATAGAGAATTACTTGCTTTGAAATCAGTGGGACGAGGCCGGTTTGTACCTGACAGTATTCTTCCAAACCAACCATATAAAAACATCTCTGATGGAAAGTGGTGTAGGTTTGGATTTTTTTGCATCAGCCACATCGTTCATCAGTAACTGATACCTCGTGTGATACAAGTAAGGGTTCCCCTTACGTATGCCAGTGTATTCAAACAATCATTTGCAATCTCGTGTGGCAGAGGATGGAGCGCAGATACGTGCAGGGAAAAGCCCTGTTGAGTAACACAGCTGCTCTGATGCAGTTTAACTTTTTAAACTTAAAATATTGGTGGTTCCAGAATTTCATTTCTGTAGCATGGCTCCCTGCATGCATCTGCGGAGTAACTGCTGGCCAACCTTGGCCACCGATGAAGAGTGTGGCTGGTCCCTCCGCAGCAACGGGTGTGAGTCAGAGCTGCGCTGCTCTGGTTTAGTACAAGGCTCCTGCCACCTCCCCCTTTGGTGGAGTGTTTTTATGAGCAGAAATCTATTTCTTTTCAGGGCATGCTTTTCATATGTGATGTAATCTGAGAGCTTTTTCCATCCTACCAACTGTTTTGTAGTTCAGAGAGGACATTGCTCAAACTGTCCACTTGTTATAGTAACATATGCCAGCAAATGTTGGTCCATTTTTTTTCCCCTCTTGCAAAGAAATGCCCTGTTTGTGTGTTTTGCTCCCCTGCCACCCCGGCTGCTCTCCCAACAGGTGTCAGTGTTAAGGCAGCGATGGTAAAACAAACTGGGAAACAACGTGGCATGACGCGAGTTCTCAACTCAGCAGCCTGAATGTGCCTCACAGGCAAAAATTAGGAAGCTCCAGAGGGATTGTCCCTTGGTAAAGATAATACTTTGCATGTACTTACCTCTGTAAATCCCAGCATACCTACTCCCTGGTCCTGGCTGTTCCCTCGCAGAGGATATCCCGTTTCTGCGGTGTATCGGCACTGCTGCTGGAGGCTTGGCGTTAGTTTGGCTCCGGGAGGTTCATTGTTTGGGGACAATGACTGGGCGCAGGCACTGTGCTGGGGAAGCGGCAGAGAGCAAGGGCTGGCTTCTTCCTTGCAACCCCTCAGCTTTGCCAGCAATTAAAAACATTAAAAATAGCCAGCAGTGATTCCAGGCCTGCCCGTGGTGGGATGAAAGCACGCTTTGTTTGTGTGCCAGCCAGATGCTGGTGCATCGGATTACATCTCTGCACAGATCCTTGTCTCTGGGTCTGTCGGAGTCCTACCAAATGCTTTTTTGGATGTGTCTCAGTACCTCTCTGCAGCAGTGATCCATCACTCACCAACCCCTCTGCGGTGCTGCGCTGGTGGAAAAGGCTGGGGGTTTAGCTCTGGACACGTGGAGCGACAGAGGCCCCGTGATTCCCTCTGCCCTTTGCTTTACACACGTACTATTTTGCGGTTATCCTCTTCTGTAGTACAGCCTTACTAAAGACACCAACAGCTGAAGTTTCTCTCTTGTTAGCATGGACTGTAAGAGTGTCTGATCTAATTCAAACGACACAGGCATTTTGTTTGGCCTGGTGACAATTTCAAGCAAATAAGCGTTTTCCTGTTCCTCTCATCGTCTTTGCTTGTTTTCCTAGTACAAAACGTCCCTCTGTGAGCCTTGAAAAGAAGAAGAGATGCATTTTTCCCCTGATGAAAGATTTTTGTCCTAGAACCATCAGCTACCCGGGAACCACAAATCAGAGCTGTCTCTGCTGGGCCCTGGGTCCTTATGTTAATAGTGCGTCAGCCTCTTCCTTTCTCTCTCTGGCTCGAGCAGCAGCAATGCATGCTTTTGCCAAATTCTCTTACAGCCCTGGATCCCTGGCTTGTTTAGCAACACCCTGCGGGCTTTGACAGAGGATGGAGTGATGCCATGAGGCAAGCAGCCCTCCGCTCCTCCTTCCTTTGCGTGAGAGGAGAGAAACTCATGCAGAAATTCTCGCAGGCACAATGTATACGGTGTGTTTGCAGCCAAGTTTCTGCAGTGTTTGTTCCGGGGATTTGCGAGCTTTGCAGAGCAGCAGCGATGCCCTGTGTTTATACGGTACACAGTGTGAGGGGGATCTACAGCAAAGTGAGATCTCAGCCATGCAGATATCACTGGTCCTTCTGACAGGCTTTGGGTGCCAAACCCCGGTCCTGATGGGGCATTTCAGATGGGCATTTCCGTGCGACTTCACAGGGCAAAAACTCCCAACAGGAGTCTGTTCGGGGTGGTGTTTCCCCCTCAGTTCCCCGGCGATGCAGATATTTGAAATACAACCAAAAGCATGGCTGTGGTGGGGGTCTGGGTGAAGTGAGGCAGCACCCAGAGCTGCTGAGGACAGCATGTTTCTCTGAACATGAATCGATCCCTCTTATCTCTTGGGCCCTCTCATACTTTCTCTTCTACTGTTTCTTTGCTAAGCCATGTCGCAGGAGCGTGAGTTCTTTTCTGTTTGGTAGCCCCCTGCTCCAGCGTGGCTGCGGTAGCTTCTCCGTGGCAGCGCAGTGCAGAGGGCCCTGCACGGTCAGGGGGTGCAGGGAGTCACTGCTGCCCCAGGAAACCAAAGGACCCTGCTGCCACCCACCTGAGCAGCGTGCTCCCGCTCTTACCGGTTACCAGATGAGAAGTTGAAAGAGGGAACAGAGAGAATTTGGGGGGGGAATTTTTATTTATTTATTTTTTTTTTTTATTAAATCGCTCATTTCTATTTACAAGCTCTACCAATATTTTAATTAGGGTAATTACCCTTGACCAGGCAAGTGTAATGGCCTTCTGCCTCTCTGATGGCTTTTCCTCAGTAATTTCCGTGCTTGGCTTTGGGATGGAACAGTGAGAACTGGGAGGGGAACAGGAAAAGATTTGAGCTGAGAGGAGAGAAACTGCTGTATTCAAAGCAGAAAGTCCACAGAGGTTATTGTGTCCTACTACTTCAAATCATTAAGGAAACTAATACATTTCCTTTTCCCCCACCCCCAGTTTTTTCTCTCTTCTTTTCCTCCATAGAAACATTCTCTTTTCATTGGAGACGCTCCTTTCATTTGGGAATATGCATGGACTGTCTGGACTTGGTTCCCCAGCTGGGCAGGTTCCACTCACTGTAAAATAATAGGCAAAGTTTTGTTAATGGATTGGTGGGAACTTGTGACGCGACCCTTAGAAAGAGGCTCAGGAAGAGCAGTTCTCTGAAAATCTTTCCAGTTCGGGAGTGTGTGCTGTGTGAGAAGCAGGGAGCCCGGAAAACAAAGGCAGTAAAATCAATAGCCACATTTGTAAAACATGAGCCACTAACTTTGTAGTAACATAGTGTTCTGGGATTCTTATTCAGATTTTCACCATTTTATTAAGGGATCGTATGGTTGAAATACAGATTACTTATTTTCCCTGTTTTTATGTTTTCCTCACAGAGTTTTTCCTGCAGTACATGTTCAGCTATTTCACTTGTGTGTAATCAAGACTTGTCTCCCTGTTTGGCTGATCAATAAGTGAGCAGATCTCCTGGCTAGGAGAAGCCTCTCTCGCACGGGTGCTGATAAATAATCACAAATGGCAGGAGTTTTATGCTTTGTGTTGGAGGAGCACTTAGCACAGTGCTCTTCTGCTCAGCGGCTGCTGCTCCTCGCTGCTGTAACACGAGTAAGAGATTTCAGTAATTTGGCACTTGGGTTATTAATTCTGGGGGGAACGCAGCGCTTACGTTTGCTCTCGGGGTGAAGCAGCATGTGTGAAGTGTGCAGGGCAGGGGTCACGCCAGCTGCGATATCGCCGTCAGCGTCTCGGGGTGATCTGGGGAAGCCGCTTCATCCTACAGCGTTGCTTTTTCCCCATCTGAAAGAAAAGCAATAATGAGATTTCCTTCCTGTGGAAAGTGTCCGAAGAACCACTCAGGAGGAGCAGCAGGTGTAAGTACGTATAGTGTGTATTTTAGCGTGAGCTGACTGTGGCGGAGCCCTGCGCTGCTCTCAGAAACTCCCTTCAGCCTTGGTGTTTGGGGATTAGTTTCCTCCCCACGTTAAAGCAATCAGCAGGTACGGGGAGTGCTGTGGAGCGTGGATATATACAGGAAGGAAGGAAGCCAGGCGCCGCGGCGTTTCAAGCTGTACGAGTCGTTTCTGGGGCTCAATGCTGCTGGAGGGAAGATACCCCAAAACCATACCTTTAGGAGCCAGGATGGAAGGGTGCGCGGGAGACCAGCTCTGATTGTGACTGCAGAGGGAATTGTGAGCAGCAGCAGTCAATTTATAGATTATCTCACGTTTTTTCTAAATGCCATTAAAGCTCGAACAGTTTTCCTGGAAACATCATTTAAAGTTCTCACTTGATTATTTTTTGGCTTCAAAGATGCTCTTTCTCTCAAACAGGCGGTGCTAGCCGTGGTGAGAAATTTGGAACAGTTGAAAATAGCTGTGTATTGTTGTCTTTTTTTTTTTTTTTTTTTTTTTTTTTTTTTTTTTTTTTTTTCTCTTCGGTAACTGTATGTGTAATCTGTGTAAGCGATATTTCCAGAAATTGTGTTGCTGCATTGCAGAGTTATAGAGAGCTCTGCTGAGATGAAATGTTTACAAGGAAATATTTTTAATCTTTGATGAAAGTGGTGGATTGTTTTGGTTAGGTGGTAAATTACTGGTGATAAATTAGCAGTATGGGGAGGACTTAAGAATTGCATCTTCTGAACTTCAGATTTCAGAGATGGCAAAGCTGAGTTTTGCCTCATTCATAGATTTGGCAAATTGAATTTATCTAAAGAGCGTGAACTCTATTTTTTTTAAGTTTTCCTGCACTGAATACCTTGAAAATAAAGAAAAATGCTCTTCATATACCTTCATTAGCATGCAGTATGCCATGACAAATCTATGAAAGATGTCTCGCTGCTAGAGTACCCCGGTGCTTTACACCATTTGGTAGATAGCATGATGATGTGCTGGGCACTCAGATTTCATTCTCTGTCCCATTCATCATCTTGCTGTGTGACTCCAAACAGGCTATTTCACTCCTTTGTCTCAGTTTACCTGTATATGAAATGGTGGTACCACCTCCTGCTGCCATTGTGAAACGTACTTAAGTTAGTGCTTGAAAATACTGCGTAAGTACAAGCTACAGCTGTTATTTGCTAAGGTTTTAAACTGTGTAAGGAAAAAAAATCCCACTTGGTCCACTTCTGTTTTTTTTGTCTCTGTTGCAAGAAAGTCAGGAGAATGTGACATTCAGGGAGTGACACCAGAGCTGGAGGAGGCAGGGAGGGGCCGAAGCCTTCAAGTGTAACCAGTGATGCTGGAGATCATTAACACTGCTATTTATAACGGTAAAAACTAGGTTTCAGGGGGAAACATCTAGGCTTAGCGTGGCTAATTATACAGCTGTTAACTAAATCTAGCAGTGATCCTGATTCCACCAAACGCTCGCATTGACGTTTTATGGTGTTATGTGAAGCGAGCTAATATAGCACAGAGCCCGTCAGGTGGAGATGGGATCAGCTCCCCGGCGCTGCCGGCTGCCTGCCCTCCTCTGCAAACGCAGGGTGAGCGGCAAGGGACCCCTGCCATTGGTGTCCATCTTAGGTACTGCCCCTTCAGATGGGATAAGGGCACCTGGACTGGAGGTTTTAAGGAAATCTCCAATTACAGCTGAAGTCAAAAAGACAGAGCAGGGGTTATCAGTGGATTTGACGGCTGCTGAATCCTCTGACTCTAGATACACATATGATATTTGCATTCTTAATTTCATGTCTTTGCACTTCGGTGGTGTGTTCTATAGAAGTGTTGCCTCAAGGATCTATCTGCATAAATTTAATGGTAAGAGCAAGGTCTTTTTTTTCCATTTAAAGGCCTAAAATAGAAAGCCATCTCGCTGGAAAAGTCCCATCAGTAACAGGATCAAATGGATTTGTCAGAAGTGATTCATACACTTTCCTGTCATCTCCCCTGCTTCTTTGTTGAGTCCCTTCTATATTGTTGACGTTTGAAATCACTGCAGTGTGACCTGCTTTCCTGGTTACGTTGCCTGTCTGCGTTCCCCAGTGTTCCAGGTAGGAGAGGGCTGACGGGGAGGTGGAGGGTACCACCTCAGGTACCACTGCCTCCTCACCTCACCAGGAGGCTCATGAGTAGGCTTAGAGACTCCGAGCGCGTTGAATTATTGTCAGGGAGCTGGTTGTGTACACATTGACCTTATTATAACATTTATAGCTTCAAGGCAAACACAAAGCAGCAAAGCCTCCAGCAGTCAAGTTTCCATTTGGGACTGGGAACAGGGGAGTTCGCTTTCTGCGCTCGCTGGTTTTACTGTTGTTAGTTTTCATGTGTTAGTGATTACCTTTAGTTTCTCTTTTCTCCAGTATTATTTGATCCTTACTGAGAGCAAGAGGAGGTCCAATGGGAGGGAAGAATATATTTGGCCAGGGCATGGCATGCGTGTGAAAAGCTTTTCATGTTTGCTTGCTCGAGTACTTGAGTCTGGGTCAAATTGCCTTGCTGAGAGTCTTCTGAGAATATCTTGTATTTTGGAGGTACAGATTTTTGAAATTATTAATTTTCTTTTTTAAAAGTAGATAATAATAATTGTCATCTCCCAGTCTTTGATGGTTTTGCTGTTTTGTTACATTGGTTTCCATTCATTCTGCAGGGATTCGTTGCCTTCGGTCCGTCTGCCAACTGCTCTGCAATCACTGCTCAACACAAGTACTCATTTTTCTCCCTTTTCTCCCCTCGCCCTTCATCTCAGCCTTCAGAGCTTCCACAAATCGAAGGAAATCTATAGTTTATTTTGAAATTTGGTGCTTATTGAGTAAGAGGGATAGCGTAATGCCATTATGCGTGGCATCCTTTAGCACTGCACAGCAGCAGCTCTTGTTGACCTGCTTTGTTCGCAGAGCCCCTGGTTGCTTGCAGGCTGCTGGGCAAACAGAATAGCTGTTAGCTACATCTTGACCTCTTCACTAGAGGAAAGCCGAAGCCATCCTTAAGAAGCACAAAGGTTTTGAGTATCCCATGCACGTTAGTTGCTATTTTGGGAATAAATACAGACCATCTTGCTAGATGTGCAGGACGTTGATCTAAATTTGGGTCTGCTCGTTAGTTTATGGACTGGAGCTGTCACTCCACGCTGCTGCTTTTATCTGCAGTGTATCTGCAGATGATGGGAGTGACAGTCTGTCCATCTCAAAATGGTGAATGCTGCTTCTCTTTTCCTGGGTTCCCGGTGTGCTTACAGGAGATGACCAGAGGATGTGGAAGGAAAAAGAAATGGTGTGTGCTTTTATTTTCTTTTCCTAGTATTGCCAAAATACACACGATACCCTTTTTGCTGGAGTAGGGTTTACAAGCCATTATACACTGTGTGCAGCTGCTCGGGTTTTTAGGCACCTTGCTTTGCTCCCTTGTGTATGCAGTCATAGGAGCTAGGAACAGTGTATTTGACTACTCTTCCCCCCCCCCCCCCCCCCCCCCCCCACCAATTTTTCCTTCATCCCCTTATATACTTCTCCACCTCTAGACTTGTGTTTACATAAATACACAGTGAGACATAGTGCCGCCTTCTGAACTCTGGGTTTGACTGTTTTAACATACTCCCCATCACAGCCTTCCTCATCAGCAGGTGTCATTGCAACCTCATAACTGTGCTTCAGTTCCCCAATTGTTTGAGCCCAAATCCACAATCATTTTGAGGCAGCCATCCAAAATCCCTAGGGAATACGTTATGCTTTTCCCAGAGGAAAAGTACTCACAAGAAAATTTGAACAGCACAGAGTTTGCACAAGGCAGAGCTGCAGTGAGTAAATCCCTGCGCCCTGTTCTGCTCCGTCGGGAGCCATGGCTCAAGCTGCCGGAGAGGAGGAGGTACGTGCTAACTTACCTTCCTAAAGCAGGCAGGAGTCTGAGAGATCACCCTCACACACTCCTCTGGGGCACGCTGAGCTAATGGAACTCATGCATCTGGCCTCCTCCTGCTTTCCCAGGCTCTATGTCTTCTTTAGGAGGTCCAACTGCTTGTACTGGAAAGAGCAATTTTGTGTCTTCGTCCGCTCCCTGTGCACGACGGCGAGGGGTGCAAGGCCCAGGAATCAGGCTCTGGGCAGCACCGGCTCCTAAAGTGCTCATTCCCTTTTTGCTGTAAATGGAAACCAAAAGCGTGATTTATGGACTAGTTGTAGAGACCGTTTAGACAATATGAAAACTGTGATTGAAGATCCATTAATTTGAAAGCCTGTACGCGTGTTCTGTTTTACCATTCTACGCTACGTCCTGGGATGTCGGGGGGAGTAACTTGTGCAAGGTTAGTAGGAATCTCCCGCCGCCTGAACTGACGCCGTGCTTTGCTGTAGAGTTGCATTTTGGAGCACGGTGCAAACATTAATGGTCAAAGCAGTCAGACAGTTGAATAAAATTGAATAAAATCAGAGTCTTAAAGCTGGGGAAACTTAGGCTTGACCATGACAAACGAGTTTCTTGAATCTCAGTCTATTTTCTGCTAGAGTAGCTTTGCTCAACCTGAGGTCTCGAAGACAACAAAGGGGCGCCACAAAACAACTAGTTAAAAATCAGTATATAAATGCTTCCCTCCCTGTGCACTCAGACATGTTCCTGAAGTGGTGTGGCTATGTGCCTTTGCTTGCTGTGGGTGCCTAATTAAAATATAAAATATACGAAATGGTAGGACTAAGGTTACTGTTTTGTAAAACAGTATGGTTCTATTTAAAGAAATATAATGGGTACTCCCGTAGCAGCCTTTTCTTCCCAGCTGGGGGTGAAAAACAGAATATAATGTGAATTAGGATTTTATTTTTTTTTTTTTTTTTCCCCCCCTGCCAAAACAGCTTGGTCCTCCAGTGGAAAAAAGGTGGAGAAGCACTGACCTAGATCACCTTTCCTATCTGGCTAAAACCCAACAATGCATAATTGTTTAAAAACAAGAGATAAAAGGAGGAAATGGTATCAGAAAAGGCTTTTGTTTTCTTTAATTTTGCTTCAGAGTTAGTGTCCAGTAATTCACCTTGCTGCTTTTTTTTTTTAATTTTTTTTTTTTATCTTTATTCAGTTCTAGCTCTGCAGTCCTGCTGGATAACGTGTGAGAGGACTTGCTGCTGCTTTCTTAATGTAAAGAAAGCTGTAATGCGGTAACTTTTGTACTGAACTTCGCCACAGACGAGTGGTAGAAATCATTTTACTCGGCTGGTTTCATACAGTGTGTGCTGTGGATAAAGTGTGCAGACCAAAGTACGTTGCCGTTAACAAAGAGCCTGATTATCGAAACCCAATTACTTTATGAATTCGTACGAAGTTGCGTGTCACGCAGCCCGAGCTTACACACACTGCAGTTTCTCTTTCTTGTCTCTTCCTTGGAAAATGTGACCGGCGAGGGGTAATACAGTTGAATGCCGCTTTTATTAGCGGCAGCTTATGCGGGGATGTTACCCTGTCCCTTTGGGTCATCTCTGCCATGTGCTTTGCAGCAGTGGTGGAGCCGATGAATAAAAACATTCAGGGGGAACAAGAGTCATTTGTGAGGAGCTGTTTGCCTGTCTGCTTTTCAAGGCTGGGTGGCTGAGGAAGACTCTAATGCCAGTAGCAATGCTGAAACGCATCAGTCCTTTTTCTGAATTTTTTTTTCTGGGTCTAGATGTGTCCTGATACAAAAAAAAAAAAAAAAAAAAAAA
>WHYT01016904.1:37917-65953 GCA_009806455.1 Tetrax tetrax
TAGACAGCAAAGCTTGCCTCTGCATTGACTGTCCTGGGTAGGAGCTAGGAACTACTAACGGGATTTTTTAATACCCATCAGAAAATAGTGCACACGAGTAAAACCTACAACTGAAGGTTGCTATTTGTTTTGCTACAATAAAAAAAAAAAAAAAGCAGTTTAGTTTCTTGGCACAGAGTTTGTGAAGGTGTGGAGGACTGCTCTCTGAAGGACCGGAGCTTTGAAGGCTTCTACACTTGCAGAAATAGCACATAAGAGAAGGAAAGCTCAGAAGATATTTTAAAAGTTGTAGTTTTGATAGGGTCTAGCTTATCCAAAAACCTGATTCTGATATCTCCCAAAAACATTCACAAATCAAGCTAAATGTTGAATTTCAGTAATGGGAGGAACTTAGGAAATTCTGGAGGTTAGTAGCAAGTCTAGCAGCGTGGCTTAGCAAGGATGGAAAAAATCATGTTTCCATTTCTTACTTTCACTGAGAGGCATTTATGTCCTAGCACGGAGCATTTTAATGTCACGTCCTCAGAGGATGGTGTTGCTGTTTGCTTAGTAGCTTATTATTTGTGTACCGTATTTTATATCTTGTCTAAACGACGTTGAGGAGATGGCACGGAGGAGGGTGCCTTTTGGGAGACCAAAACCAGGAGAGATGATGGGGTGTGTCCCGCTCTCCTGTCTGCAAGGATGTGTTGGTGGGGAGGGACAACCTGTGTGTTGGAGACCCAGGTAAATTAATTTCTCTCTGCAGGGGCTTGCAAACTAGTTTTACCAAGAAACGTGGCCTGGATGTCCCCTTAGTCAGGAGTGATCTCAGACACTCTGTGGATGCTGTTTAGATTTCAATGAATAGTCAAACGTGAGCTGAAGCATGGCAGTCGGCGTTGGGCCTGCCTGGCCGTTACGCAGCAGGTTGTGCGTCAGCAGAGGGGAAGAGTCCTGCCTACAGCCCCTGTTACCTGGCAACATGGAGCATGATATTGGGATCGATCGAAAATGACTTGAACCTACAAACCCTCAGTTGTCCTCCGCGTGGCTCTGACTTCTAATACAGAGCCCGATTGCACTGCGACAGCTGCCGGGGAAAACACGCTCGTAACCCTCCACCGGGTGCTGCGGCTGTCCCTGGGTGACGGCCACGCGTGCGGCCACGTCCCTGGGGCCCCGCACCACCGATGACATCTGAAATGGAGCCTCGTGAGCTGCAGTCAAAAGCCAGACCAGCATTGCGCAGCGGTGCAGGGGGACAGACAGCGACTTACCGACTCCAGGCCAAACAGCTGGGTTTGCGCCTGTCCCTGCTTTCGCTGTTAACGTGACAGCAAATGGCACAAAGTCCCCCTTGCCCAGTGTCAGCCATGTTTGGTGTTGGCTCTCTCAAATGTGTGTCTCTGGAGTCGTTCTGCAACAGGGACATCGTGGCAGTTCGGTGTCGGGGTGTGCCCTGTGTCTCAGCGACATATTCCACGCTGGCAAAGAGACGGATCCTGATCTAATAATTCATATATTATTCAATACCCTGAGGTTTAGGGATTAGCCAGGTTATGCAAAAACATTTTTTTTTTCCCAAACTGATTTGCATATTAATTTTCTTGTGCGTTACTGATTTGGTTCTGGTGAACTTCATCCTGTTGCTAGGAGGGATAAGCTATGAGACACTGAAGAATTATTCAAAACGCCTGCAGACGCAGGAAGTTAATACTGCTCTGGTTTGTATTTGGACAGCTGTCGTGTAATTTCAAAAGACTAGGTGCTTTAGAAACTCTAGAAGCTTTTCCTTCCTCTGGGTGAGTTTTCTTTTAAACAGTATTTTAAAGCCTGAGTGGGACCTCTGGTTTCGAATGCCAAGATCCTCCATCGTGATGGGAATTGCAGAGCTCCTGTGGACCTGCACCTGGAAAGGTGCTTTTAGCAGATATTTGTCTGGAATAGGAATCCATTGGAGAAACTCTGTTATCTTATAAATAAGTGGGAATAGGAGTAATTGAGTCAGTGTGTAGAGGACACGTGTTTCCTTTCTAGGCAAACCGTGACTTCATCTAGAAGCTTTCTTCTGTCGTCTTCAATTAATGTGAAAAGGCTTTGCTGCTTCTAAGTACTGGTTGCGTTTGGTGCACAGCAAATTTTGCCTTTAAAGGGATTCTTTTCATCAGCTGTCACCTAATTCCTATGTCATGTTTATGTACGGAAGACATGCTATTTTTAGAACCTTAACGTAGATATCGGTATGCTGGGAGGTGAGGTTGTGCTTGAAGAGAAGGATGTACCAGCAAATTCACTTTGCAGCGCCTCGGTGTGTGGTGCGTGCTGGGGACAGCAGGAGCAGGAGCACTGCCCTCGCAAGGCTTTGGTTTTTGTTCTCCCCCTGCCTCTCCAACCCTCCAGCCCCTGTACGTGTGTGCTTTTACACAGGTACAGCTCTCGGCATCCTGCAGAAACGGCAAGATCCTGGTGCTCAAAATTACAAGAGTCTCTTTGGGTTTTTTTTCTGTTTGTTTGTTTATTTGCTTGTTTGGTTTTTTTAAGAAAGAAGAAATTTACAAATTTTCAAGTCTCTGTGTTTATGGATTTTGAACTTTTACTGTGTTCTCAGACTGTGTTTTAAATTTTTTTGTTGGGAGAGCTGAAGCATGTTTTTCATTGTAGCTGAAATGAGAACAGGCATTCTTGTATGCTCGCTGACTCCAGGAGCCTTCCTTGAAGAAAAACACTAAATATTTTCAGGTTACAGACAAAGAGCAGGAATTATCATCTTGGGAACCGTCTCCTTATATAGTATTCATGCATGAGCTATATACAGGCGAGATACACCATTTTATTGTCCGCGCGTGTGCTGCAGTATGCCATCTCAGATGTGTCATCCTATTTATTTGGTGGTGTATCTCTAAAGCGTATTTTTGTAGACAAGGCAGTACAGGACATCACAGGTAGTATGTGTGTAAATGTGTTTGGTCTATGAACAAATATCTTCCAAATGCACTTGCGTGTGTGTGTATGCAGGAACAAAGAGGCTCAGAAAACGTGTTTCGGGATTTGGTGTATCCCGTTCTTTCCCTCCTCCCTCCCCTGCAGTTAGTTGTATAAGTACTTTTGATGGCAGCTGCTGGATTAGACCCAGAAGCTTAAAAGATTAAAGAAACCACTAAAAGCGGCTAGGAGGAAGTGAAGGATCCGTTTGTCTGAAGGTTCGTGTTTTCGTACCGCTGGTTGAGAGGAAAATTGCAAACAGGCTCTGCCCCGCAGCAGAGGACTCGCAGACATCTGGGCGCGCAGAGGGAGGGCCGCTGGCCCAGCCGCGCTCACCGGGGCCTGCGGCTGCAGGGACGAAAGCTCAGCCTGGGCCTTGGGACCCGCTGCGTCACGTCCAGGGTGCTGCAGGGTGATGCTGTCGGTCCCCACCCTCTTCCCTCCTTGCTGTTGTAGCGCACAAGCTCTTCTGTGGAAAGCCTCTGCTGTCGTAGTTTCTTACGGAGCAAGATGAAACTCTGAAATTGAAACACAATGAACGGCTCGATGAGCTACAGGTTTTGTGTTTTCAGCCTGTAGTAAAGTGGGCTGCCTGCTGCTGCTTGCGCTGTCTGTTAGGCTCCGCAAGGAACATTATTTTTAGTGAACGTGTTTCTTGTCGGTGGTTCCAGTCAATGGCAGGCAGAGCTCAGTAGGACACAGCATCTTTCACTGAAGTCAGGCTGAAGTCTGATTATTTGCCCGTATTTTTTCCCTTTTCCCCCATCCACCCTCCTTAGCCTCAAACTTAAAAGCAGCTGTTTCATGAAGTGATTTTTTTTTTTTTTTTTTTTTAAACATAGTCTTTTGCTATGTAAAACATCTGCTGCTTTCCGGCTGATCCCTGAACGTTACTGATGGTGTGTATAATCAAACCAGGGGCCTTGAAGAATGTAAGCCAGCCTTGCCTTTTGTCATTCTAAACAAACAAGTCTGTACTGAAATAAGTATCTGGTGTGGATGCAAAACGAGACCCTGGACACTCAGGCTGCGTCGCTAAGGTAGAGAGTGCTGCTGCGCACGTTAGGATTATTAACATTAATCTAATCTTTCCGTTTGTCAAACAGATTTTTGAGTACATGGAGACAGCTTACCCAGCTCTTAAGACAGTGCTCCCAGATCAGCTTGTAGTTTGTTCTGTAATACCATGTGGATTTGCTGGGATTTTCAAGTAAATACATTATGTATATGGCTTACAGATTGCTTAGGCTGTCTGCATCAATAATTAAAATGAGGGAGGGGACTATTCTGCAGTTTCCCCCCTTCTTGTCCTCCTCCTTTTTATATGTCTATTTTTATCTTTCCCATCTTAGGATCAGGAAGATAAACCTGTAGCAAAGGAGAGCGTGTCAAAGACAGAGCCGAACGTTTTTGCAGCAGAGCTGGGAGCTGGTGGCACATCACCGCAGTGCCAGCTCTCAGCATCAGCCTGACCTTTGCCGTTCTCTTTGCGGACGCTTTGATTCAGACTTGTCAAGAGCTGCCAACCTGTTTGCTTTGCTGCTAAAACAAGCACATCTTTTCTACTGAGACAGGACAAAAAACATTACTTTTGAGTCTTGTGGCGAACACAATGCTGTGCTGTTTAGTTGCCTGAAGTAGAGCGAAAAGCTTTGGTTTGATTTGGTATTGCTGTGGTGGGTGTAGCATTGCCTGATTGGATGGGGCAAGCTTTTGGGCTTGGTCGTCATGAGGGTTTTAGTGGTACTTAGTTAGATCAAGAGCTTCAATACAGGTTAATACTTAAATCAAGTACATCACAAAAATAACTAATTTCTGTTTTATACCTCCATCCTCATCTATCTTGGAAAAATACGGAGTATATTGGAGTTGACATTTCAAAATACACAGTGCCATCCAGATGCGGACACAGATTCTTTTAGTGTGATTTTCTGATGTGGCGTTTTTGGTGGCCTGGCTATGTTGAATTGAGGTGGGAAGTGATGTCCAGTGAATTGCAAGACCGTCTCTTTCCTGTCCCTGAAATCGCTGCCCATCCAGTCACTAACATCTCTGCCTTGATGTTCAAAATGATAGCCACTCCTTGGTGGACACGACCCAGTCTGTCGTGGTCCCAGTCAGCTTCTGTGGTGGGTATAAAGTACAGCAAGGCTGTATGTATCTGTGTGTATGTAGAGAGATACGCGTGCAGCCTGAGGCTCGAACGCTGTTATAAAGAGTGCAGTTAGGCTGGGAGAGTGACAGTCCTTTCCGCGCTGACGTTACCACCTAAGAACTAGCAATAGTTACCTGCCTGTGTTTACTTCCCAGCTCCATTTAAACTTTACAGCATGCCCAAAGAAACAGAGAAACTGCCAAGGAGGTGTTGGGAACCTGAGTGGAAGGTTTTGCAGAGGTAGAGCAACCTATAACTTGTCCAACTTCCCCCCACCCCATCTGACTGAGTAACAAGGATGCAGTTCAGTGTCAGTAGCCTGTGTAATCTTTGGCTGCTTTTTGAGATGGCTCATTAGAATGATTTCTTGGCTGGAAACTTTGGAATTGGCTGGAGATCACCAAGTCATGGGCTGTGAAAGAGTCATTAAATAATAACAACTTTTACCTCGCTACTGACTGGCCTGCGGAGGAGCTGCTGGCACACAGCGCTGCCGGTTGCAGTTAAGTGTAGCGCACGGTGCCTGATCTTGGGTATGTTGTGTTGCACTGTCTACCTCACTCTCTTTCCAGTGTCAGTTTACTTCTTTTGAGGTTCTGTATGGTGTACTCTGCCTACGAAAGGAGGCAGGGACCTGTATTGGCATCACTCTCTCTGTGTTACTTTCCCTTCCCCGTGCAAGGGGACAGTTTTGTGCATTTATCTGTAGAGACAGCAGTTATGTGCTCTGTGGAAATCCTCGGTGCTCTAGGAAAGGTGCAAGCCTTGATTAACTTCTCCAAATATACCTGAGCTTACAGGGAACACTGTAAAAGCAATCCAACAGCTGCTATACACTAACTTTATTGCTTGTTTGCAAGAATTTTGCAGTCTGAATAAAAGAAATGCCGTGAGTTCTTCCCAGAGGTGCTGCTACAACAGCCCTGCAGTGCACAAAGCTGTTCATTTTTCTGGGTTTTTTTTCTGTGGTACTTTTTTGGTTTTTATTTTTTAACACCCCATGTTGTAATATTTCTTAGCTCTTCCCAATTTCTCAAAAAAGCAGAGAAGTTTTTAGGCAGCTATTCATAAGCACTGAGGAAGTATAATGCCTTATTTGCTACTTTAAACTCGCTGATGTCCACAGTAATTTTGGCAGCGATACAGTGACTCTGGATAAGGTAAGGACTGCGCCGCTCTCCATTTACAGTGCCCCGCATCGTGTGGTCCTGCTTGTGGAATATAAACTCCGGGTGCTGATGTAATACAGATGTTAATCAGAAATTACAGTAGTTGAACTGAGCTTGGAATTTAGCCGAAGGGACTGAAATGGAGCATTAATCAAATGCCACAATTACTGAGACACACTTTCTGCATTAAAGAAAACTACTGTAGGAGATGCATGACACCCCTAACATCTCGATATGATGTAAGCCCTGCCGTGAGGACACGGTAACAGTCGTCATCAGCCTTTACCTTTGGCTGTCTGCATAAGGGAAAGGGTTATAGAGGTGTTAGTCTGCTCTCAGAAAGAGGATTTAAGGGGGGAAAAAAAAAAAGGAGGGAGAGGGAATAGCTGACTCTTCTTAATAAACTAGTGTAATTACAGATCTGTTTAAGTGGAGGCATATGATACGTATGTTTGTGACAATTTTCCAGCGGGATGGTTCGGCTAGTGCTAAATAACCAGGCTCATTTTCCCATAATGCAAATGTTATTCACAAACTATTACCATAATTGATGCACCGAGCCACTGTAGAGTAAATAATGTGTTGTTTGTGGGAAGCAAACTAGAAGTCAATGAATATTAAAGAACAAAATCTCATTTTTAAAGGGAAACTTCCCAAGAATTAGAATTACTTGGAAAATCAAATAGCAATGCAAGTTCAAGTTGAGATTGAGTGGTTGTTTTTCGGTTATGTACACGTGCACATGCATGAACACACATGCTTATGGGCTGCGGTCCCGGTCTGGTTCAGCTGGGGTCTTTTTTCTGCTTAGTGAGTACAAAGCATCCTCAGACCTGACCAGAGCAGCGTGGTGTATGGGAGTCTTTGGGTCACAGCCAGTGTCCTGGGAACTTCCCAGAGAAGTGTATTATGAGTGCACAAGGCCTCTTGGCAGCTGAAAGACATGAGGACCTTTCAGAGTGCTTTCTGTTGGATGAAGAGGAGCTGGGACTGGTAACCCCATGTTTGAGGAAATATTGGTTGTTTCTTTGTCTCTCCCTTCCCGAACCATGCTAGGGTACTTGTTCTGTGCCACACAAGAAGAATTTTGAATTATGCAAAAACCCTGGCAGGGATTGTGGGAGGTTTCTAGGTGGTTATGCTTACGATGGCAGAGCGTGAATGGACTGCCTGGTGCTTGAGATCTGCGGCCTGCTGCTGCGCTGCGTTGCTGGGCACGGCTGCATGGACCTCACCGCGTGCGAGAGGACACGACTTCACAGTTCCTCCTTCGTTAGTCCTTGGGCACCGTCCCTGTGCACAGCCTTGTGCCTCAGGAAGTGCTAACTAGGTTGCAGCCCCTACTGCTGAGGTGCCAATTACCCCGTGCCCATTGAGTGTGGGAGCTGTTGGCACTGCAGGTTATCGGCGCTGGGATGGATTTTAAGAGTAAAACGGTTTGCTGAACAGGACTTGATTTAACTGTAGGCATTAGTGCCCTGCCATCTAATCCCTTTTTATGTTCAAAGGGAACTTGTGTTAGTGCTTCAGTGTCTGTACATACATTGCATGGCAAGGCTGTGGTTTTTCATGCATTGCTTTACTCTTGCCCCCCCCGGTTATATTGCTCCCTCATCCCTGGTCCCTGTGTAAACGAGGGAGATGTGTACAGATGACTCTGTAATGTATTGCAGAGATGCATTCCAGGAGGATGAAATGGTGTGGTGTCACAGAAATCACCGCTTTCTGCGTTAGGGAATTGTGTCATTTCAAACACTTTTGAGTACTGGTGTGTTCTCAGAAGTGAACTTTTCTCCAGGTAATAAAGCCCTGGCCCACTGCCCCTGTAGATCTAGAAGCCAGAAAGCCAGAGAACAAAATGCAGAAGCATTGTGTAGGATTACAAAAGCACCATTTGATCTTTTAATATCATAAGCCATTTTGTCCAGATGGCAATTATTGTTATTTTTTTAAATTGCAGATTATAGCACTGCACCTTCTTTTTCAGAGAGATTAAAAGGACGTTTTAAGCAACCTTTGCCTCCTGTTGCTGAACGTACTCGCACGTGACTCCTGGCACGGTTACATATCTCATACAACGTCAGTCGCTTTCCTCACCGCAACCTGACAGAGCTCAGTGTGGTAGCAGTGACATATTGTGAGCCGTCATGAGCCCAGCTCTTCTGCGCCGGGCGTATGGGCTGTCCTCCTCCTCTCTCAGTCTGTCTCTTGCAGATTGTAAACCACTAGCAAATGTCTGCTTCCTGTCCTCTGTGGACTGTATCGAGGTGTCTTTGAACCTTTCAGCTTCTGTGGTTGTGCCTCCTAGCCGTGATTTCACCTAGAGCAGAGCGCTGAGCGCTTGCTCAAGCTGGGTTATCACTCCCCATAACTCTTTACAAATTGGCACTTCGCTGGGGGAGATATAGTACTTCAAACTGCTTTCCTCCAGTTAATCTTCTCTTTGAATCTTTCTCTTTGAATCAGGCAGCATTTCTCATTAGGTTTTATCCTAGTCCCAGGGAAAAGCAGCTGTAAGACCTGGTAGGTCTTAAAACAGGCAGGGAAAATGTTACTTGCACCTCTCAGTCATTACAAAAAAAAAAAAAATGTCTTTCCGTAAAGCGGGGTGGCTGTAGGGGTGGCATTGGTCTCCTGGACCACTTGTCCTGCATCTTGTCTGTCTGAAGTGGTGCTGGTGCCGGGAACTTCGATACACTGGACACGAGATGCAGCTCGTTCTGTATCTCTCTAAATGAATATTACAGCATAAGAGCTCTTGTGTACTGCCAGCCCGCACTGGGTTCAAACCAGTGACCTAGAGAGTTTCTTTTTCAGACGTGCACAGAAGTAGGAATTGACAGCAGCATGTTTATGATGAGATTTTCGACAGCACTCAAGATGAAAGAGCAGATGGTGTTGATGGGAGAGCAGGGTTGTAAGGTACAAGATGGGATTGTTATCATGTTAATAACAAGACAGCAAATCCCACAGCGCTTTCTGTTAGCCTGAAAGCTGAGAGTTCCCTGTTGGCCTTCCTGAGAATCTGAAATGTCCGGTAACACGGGCCCTGGGGGGCTGCAGATGCCTCCTTAGTTCATCGGGTAGGTTCTGCGATGTCGCCATCGATTTGTTTGGGTTTGGCCATTCTGACCCCTTCCCTTGCCGTCCGTGTCCCGGGCAGCCTTTTAGGGTGTAATTCTGGGTTACCCCTAAAGCAGAAACACTGTTCTGGAATAAGCAGATCCTTGACATGAATATGGTATGTGCAAGCCTAAAGCTCGGGAGGTGCTGGGCATGTTGGAAGGCAGGCAGATGGAGCTGCAGCACTTGTACTTCATTTAAAATAAGCCTTATTACTCTGCTGTTCCCTGAACTTGGGAAAAAAACTTTCTCTTCTGGTGGGTTTGCAGTTCCCACAGGCTTCAGAAATCTTCCAGGGATCGCTGCTTTGGCTGGTACATTAGGAGCCATTCTGAACTATGCAAAACATTTCAACATCCTTTTTATTTGTACTCATTCCAAATTGCCTTTTTCTTTTCACAGGCTAATTATAAAAATTGCTGTAAAACATTTCCTGGAGGTGGGATCTTCCTATTTATCTAAAGTTTGTTTGTGCTTGTTGTTTATGTCCTGTTTTTTTCAGCATCCCCACGCTTCACTCTGCTGGCTGGGAAGTGTGAAAGCTATTATGGTAACAGGGAGCGAGATGATTTTCTGCTCTCACTGCGCCAAGGAGATAGGAATGGATGTAATTCATCCTGGATGTAGTCCCTGCTGCAAATACATCATCTTGCTTTAGCCTCCTGCACACACCGATAGATGCACAGAGGTTCATTCTGCTCGGGATAAGGGTCGGTTCTCGTTAGCTTACTCCGGGATCGGCGGAGCTCGGCTGCCACGCGCCCTTACAGGGGGTTCTTTGAGGCGTCTGTACTGCGGCGCGTACCAGGTGAAGCGGTGCCTGGTTCCCTCCTTCCCTCCCTCCCACGTGGCACCAAGAAAATGTTGGTCTGACTCGACAACGTAGATGGAGGCAAAGAGGAGGAGGTATACCCTGCTTTTAGGCGACCTAAAAATTTTGTGCCACTCGCTGTTTGGTTTGCTTGCGTTAGTGTACGATTAGCTTTGTCATGGGGGATAACTGAAATTAACATGGATTGATATCTCAATATCCATGAGAGCGTATTAAAAGGCTCAGAACCAGTGCTCTGTTAGAAAGGAGGTTATTTGGATTCTTTCGTATGCTGTCTCGCATTTGAAATGGTGTACCAGAGTATGACAAAACCTGCTGAATACATCAAAAGGTGTTTATTCGGAGAGAATTGCAAATACTCTAGCAAAATACAGTTCCTTTTAGGAGAGTATAGAAGGTCAAGCCCGGATTTTAGCTGTACAAACTTAGCATGTGAATAGTATATTATTTCATGTTAGTGATGGATGTTTGAAAGAGAAGATGTGGGATAAGAGTTTTGGAGGTTAATGCTACAGCACGTTTAAGGATGAGTCCTCATCCGAGGTATTGTTTGTCTGGCAGCATGTCCCTAACAAGTGAAGATGAATTGGTGAAATAGAAGCAAAGCTGCTGTGTGAGGCACCGAATAGACAATAACTCTATAAAATATGAAACTCAAATACATTTCAGACAAAGCGCTGACACTGTAGGTTTTGAAATAAATGGTGTATTTTGCTCAACTGCAAAGATGAATGCAGTGTTGAAAATTAAGTTGTTCTGTGCTTTGTTCTGTGCTTACCTAAACAGCTGTTAGGATTACAAGAAATGAGCAGGTTCTGCTGGTGCTGGGTAGGGGCTGTTTGTGGGTGCTGATGCTGGGGGTTTCAGCGGTGCGACAAAATGAGCAATCCTGTGGTGTGATCGGCTCTTCCCTGCCTGGCTGGGGATGTGATGGCTGGAAATTCTGCATCTCCGTTCCCCGCGCTGCACTTGTCCTTTGATTACAAAAGGACAGCTCTCGAGGGATGTCATTGTGCGTTTTCCTGAGATAAAATAATAGCTCTGTGTTTTGTGACCCTGGAACTTTAGGTCCTGCCAGATGCTAATGAACCAGTGGAAAACATCCAGGGCCTGGTAATTGCTTTGGGCCACAGCTGTTTGTGCTTGGTACACAGTGTCAAAGCTCGCTTCTTCGGTGGCTGCGCCTGTGATATTGCTCCAGGGTCCCCTCGGGGACTCCGGGGTCAATGCAGCGAGCAAACTTCCTGTAATTGGGTACAAGAGAGCCTGGTGTCCGTGTGGACACGGGCAGCTCGAGGATGTGTCATGTTCTCTACCTATCACATCACCTACCTGCTTCACGTTTGGTGTCTGCAGTGAATCCCAGGCGGTGTGTCCTGCTGCCGGGACCGCCTTAACGGCAGAGCGGCAGCTCGGAAGGAAGCGAGGCTCTTGCACAGACCTGGTCTCATTCAAACATACAGCTGGATTTGCCCTATTTATTCTATTGCTACTTCAAAAAACAGCTTTTTTTTTAGGTGCAGAAAATAGAAGATGGCAATAGAAATCACTGTTTTAATTTTCTTTGGATGTCTGTTCCCTGTAGGAGACCTTCCCATCCACTGTTCCCTTTGCAAAATGTGATTTCTGATGCTTCCACAAACCTGAAAAAAGCTGAGTCATTTCACCACCCTTTTAGCATATGCGAATTCTCCTACAGAAGTGCGGAATTAAAGAGAGAGTGGGAATACTGCTCTGTGGCACCAATGGAAAGCCGCTTCTGACAGCCGCAGGCATGGATGGCGGTGATTTGAACCAGCCCCGCTGAGGGGGGTTGGACGCGAATTGCTTGCCCTGATGCCCTGGCTGTTGGCAAGTGAATGAGTAGCCAGGCTCTCAAAGTTACAGCTTTTATACGATGCACTGAGGCTGTTACCAGTATTGATAGTAGTTTTTAGGTGAGAAATATTGACAAGCTCAATTTCAGGATCACCCACTACATACCTCTGTGTGTGCATGTAGTAGGAGGTGGTCAGTCAGTGGTACACGTATTGATTCCGTCTCGCTCAGCCTCTGAGAGATACCTAGACCTAGGAAGGGTACAGAGAGTGATGAAATGTGGAGACGTGCACAACTTCCCAACAAGGAGAAATTTAGTGGTGGGTGAGTCTTCGGTCCCCGAAAGGTGTGATATAAGGGAGACAAGAAAAATCTGTAAAACCGTAACTGATCTGAACATCATGAGGAGTGAATTATTCTCATTTGCGCAGGATAGGATACTGTGAGACTCCCACTTAAATAACCAGACGGCTGGTTAAAAACAGCAAAATGAGGCAAAACTTTCTCCTACTGCATCTGGTGAAATTCTGAACCTCGTTCAGCATCTTAGGGAAACATGAAGAGGTTCAGCTGCATGCTTGACAAATTCAGGTCTGCGTTCTTAGATGCAATGCTGTGAGCACTTGAGGTTTCTTCCGTTGTTTCCTTGTGCATCATAAAGTGTTTGGACAGAGGATGCTGGGCCAGACAGCTCTGCTGCAGCACAGCACTTTCTGTGTGCAGCGGAAATACAGTAGGCTGATTATCTTCATCCTGTACTTTGCAACTTGATATTCACTGCTCTGAGGCGTGCCTGGAGCTGGGAGATGGGCAGCAAGCTGCAGCCAAATCAGTGTGTCTCGTTAAACCCGAGACAGGGAGCTGGGCAGGGGTTCTGGACGGACAAAAGAACAAACAGTGTGATAGGTGTCTTCCCAGGACATTCTGTGCTTTAGTTTCTTATTGATAGTGGTGGGGTTTTTTTTGTTGTTGTTGTTTGTTTTCTTTTTAAAGGTCTTTACAGATATTATTCTAAAACATTAGCCTAACAGCATCAAAGCTCGGCAAGTGGGTTTGTAGAGGGAGGGCAGAGAAAGGGGGGAGCAAAGCCTGTCTCCCCATGACTTGCTGTGGTTACAGGGCAGTATTACTGCAGCTGCAGGATGGGAAAGGAGATATTTGCTTTATGCTTAAGAGGCTTTATTGTTTCTAAACTATATATAGTCCTGTAATCTTGCTTTAGACAGGGGGAGGGCATTGTGGGCCAGCCTCCGAAGCACTGCCACCCTGCTCGATGGGAGAGCGAGGGGTTAACGCGGGGGTGCGGGGTGCTCGGAATGGACAAGCTCATTGTCAGAATAATGTTTAGCCAGGTGTTAATCTGTGTCTGGAGGGAAGTGCTGGAATTCATTATTCATCCCACTGGGGGAGGTCATGGTCCTGGGAGGCTGCCAGCGCTGGAGCCAGCCTCCTGGCTTTACTGACATGTGCCATTTGTGATGAAGGCAGCTGAAGTCCATTTGAGGAATTCTCCTGTCAGGCAGCCAAGCTGACAGCGAACCGCGGAGCTCAGGCATTCGGCGAGCTCTGTTGCAGCAAGCGAGCTCGCGCTCAGTGCTGGGAGGGCAGGAGGGGACAAACTGGAACTGCGGAAGGAAAGCATCGGTTTTTCTTTCGTGTTTTTTTTTTGTTGTTGTTGTTTGGTTGTTTTCCTCTCCTTTCTCCCACCCTTCGCTTCCTCTAAATACTGTACTCCCCTTGGAAAATCACTGGCTCTGACGGAGAGAGTGCCGGCACGCTGCTTTTCATCAGCAGGATAGATTTGGGTTGCTTTTTTGTTTTTTAACAAGGGCAGGAGGTGAGACAATGATCAAGTCGAGTTGGTTCTATGTCAAGTTCAAGTATGCGGAGAAGGTAAGTGGGTACATTTTCACCTGCAGCCTTTCCCAAGGGGTCGCTGCGTGGTCGCTGCAGCCCATGACAGGCAGCTCTGGCCACCGGCAGAGCGAATGCTGCTGAGAAGTTTTGCTGGTGAATTTATTTTCCCGTGGCTGATAGATAACACTCTGCTGAACGCCGGTGCAGTGCAGGGTACGGGCTTGAAATGTGACAGCCGCAACTTCAGCATGCTGCAAGAGGCAGAGAAAAGAAAAGCTCGGACCCAATTCCTATGCTGCTGTGGCGATAAAAATAAAACAAGCAGCGGTAGAGATGTATTTGTTTTTCCTCTCGTGGAGTTTGAAAGAGAGAAATATTTCTTGTTGTGTAGAGCCGGTTATGAGGTGTGACCTGCTTCTGCAGGGAAGTCAGGTCTTTTCTTCTCCGTTAGTAACAAAGTCAATATTTGATTGTCCATAATTATTACTGGAAGAAATAAGTTTTATTGATGAAAAAGTAGTGAGATGTATTCTAAGACTGTTTGCTGGGGGCTTTACTGCGGAACTTGCTGCATTTCCTATTGCACAGAACATGGTGCGAGTGGCAGATCTGCCACTCTGTCCTGCCTGTCCCTGGGTACCCAGCTGCCGGGGAGGCGGAGGGATGGGGATGGGGAGAGGACGTACCAGCGTTTCGGCAGGGACCTGCTTGACAGCGATGCATTTTCACTGAATGTCTCCCTGGCAGGTTTCCTGCCCCGGGTTAAGGACTGATCTTCTTGTCGGTAACGCTGAGACCCAGGCAGAGTATTTGGGTATAGCTTTGCTGTTTTCTTTAATTCAGCAAAATAGGGAAGAGGGCAAGACAACTTTTTTGGGTGAAAATGCTAAGAAGTCTCGCTATCTGTTCCCTGACCATCCTTGAGCAGTTGATAACTTGTTCTTAAAACCGGGGGAAAATTCATTCATGTACTGTTAGCCTGAAATTTTCTATTCTGGCAAATAGTCCCACATTGATTTATTTCTTTGTGCCTCAAGTTACACTGCACACAGTGCAAACGTGTATATTTCATTTAACAAGAAGCGTATAGATTTCATTTAACAAGATTGTCCTGTCATTTATCCCAGGCTGCAGCAGCATATTTAACAAAGTCACAGATTTAACCATTCTGTTTGCATTTGTTTTGGGCAGTCTTACAAAGGCAATTTCACTGCAAAATCCACTTCATTAAGCAGTTGTATTTTATCTCCTTGATGTTTCTCTGCAGTAATTCTATGTTATTTAAAGTCATATCAGACCTGTAAACGTCTGTGTCAAAACAAATAAACCCTGCGCATTTAGCATATGAAACTCTTCCTGGACATAAAAACCTAATGAAATCAGTAGTTATCTGCTAGTGGGTGAGGTCGGCTGTTTAAAATACATGGGGATTTTTTTTTTCTCCTTTACATTTTGTCATTCAAGTTCTTTTTTCTTTTTCTTCTTTTTTAATACTCCCTGCAGTTCAAGCAGAAAGCCCTCGAATCCCTGAACAGAGCAGATAATGTTCCTGCTTTTCTGTCACCGGGTGATTTTGTGTGTGTGTTACGTAACCTGTCATACCAGTTTTGTCAGAGATACTTCTGAGATCTACAACCTGGGAAATTTGAATGTGGATGAAATCCAGGAAACCCATCTAATCTGTATTCTTCTTAGAGTTACTTGTGCCTTACAAGATTTTCTTCTGATTCACCAGGGAAGTTGCCAAGTCTGTTCATCTGTTGAGAGGGGAAAAAAACCCTCCAACTGTAATGCGCACACACAGAAAGACAAAAACTGAAGTGCATGCCTGGTCTTTTATTGAATTTCATGTGTCTTAAGAGATTGTTAGTCCTTTGTGTGCAAGTGGGGGTTTCCTAATGGAAGGCTCTTGAGAGATTTAGGTCTTGGCTACCAGGGAGGGATGTAGCCCCTTGCCAAACACAGGGTTTTGTGTCAACATTCCTGTTGCAGTTGATGCTTGGCTTGTTCTGCATCAGCTTCAAGCCTTGTCTGCATGTAGAAGTTGTGCTAGCGTGACTTAGGTGTGAATTGACGCTGAATTTATTAAACTGGTGAGCTTCTGGCTGGACACTGTGGGTACGCGCTCCGTGGAACGAATGCATCTGTGTTAGTGTAACCACATTGGTTTAAAAAATTAGGTCAAATTCTTTTGCGCCTCTTCCATGACAAGATTTTAGAAATTGATTTTATGTTACTGAAGCTTGAAGTATCTTTGAAATTCTCAAACCGGCTTTTTACAACAGTTTGCCTAAATGGATGTAAAAATCTCGCTTGGAGATGCAGTTTCTCATTTTGGGTTGATGTAAGCGTGGGCTGCTGTGGGAGCGAGTGTTCCCACTCCCAGCTCCACGTTGTCAGCGGCAGTGCTTGTGCAGCCACATGGTGACACGCATCTGGGAGCGGAGCCAAGTGGAACTGAACGGGTTTTGTTCCTTTTTTTTTTTTTGGGCTGGCTTCATTTTCAGTCAGAGCAGTGTGTGTCCCCAGGCGTACAGCTGTAAGGATGTACCTGAAAATACCTGGTTGAGGGTGAGCAGAAAGGACAGTGATGTCTCTTCTGGCAGCAGCCTGGGAAAACTAAATTAATTTAAGTTTGCTCTCCTCATTTAGAGGTGTTACATAATCTCCGTTTAAGGGAGGTCATGTTAGGTTAGGGAGAGGTTGGGTCTCTGCCCTCATGTCAGTGCGATATCTCGGTTAAATCGGAGCTAGATCTGCTTTTCCTGTGTGCCACAATACTGACATTGCACCGCTCCCTCTTAATTCTCTTGTAAAGAAGGTCATTGACATTTTTATTAGCTGACTGGCTTCCCTGAAGTTGACATCCTTGCCTGTGGCCATCGCAATTTTTTTTTTTTTTTGCCTTTGATGTGCTGTGGAAGATTTTGCTGTCAGAAGACCCCTCTGTGATAAAGCATGTATATTTGTATACATGCCATAGCTAACTCTACAGGTCAGTTACATATGGTAAAATATTCCTTCACATATAGATTGTCAAGCTGATTTATTCTCTTGGCGTAACTACACTTTACTGCTGTAGACTGCTCTGTTGATTGTGTTTGAAGGTTGCTCATGGCGTCTGGGTTATCTGCAGCCTCTGCAGATAGACCTGCACCGAGGTTTGGTGATGTAACCTGCCTGAGTGTCAAGGAAATTCAGCCCTCACCGGTCTTCTGGGAGGTTCCAGACTCAGCACATCCACCTGGCACATTGAAATATCTTAGCCAGTCAGCTTGGGTCACCTGCCTGCTTGTGTGGTGGCTGGTGTATACTGACAGGAGAAAAATTCAGTGGCCGTGCGTTTGCAGCTGCAACAGCAAGCCTGAGAAATGGTCTTAAACTGTCTTTGGGTGGTGTTCACCTTTTATCCTAAAAACATGTTGGAGCTGGAAATAGAAGAGATGAACCTGATGTACTTCGACACGTTAGTTTGCTCAAGCCATCCAAACAGTTATTTTGTGTTGTGTTAGACAAGCACTGTAAAACTATTTCACAGCAGCGCGTTTTTAAACTGTGATTAAAATAATCAGATACTAAAACTAAGTAAAGTAGAAATCCACACAATGTCATCTTGAGTCTATTATCAAGTTAATTGCAAACATTCTATTATATAAACTTCAAGGAAGCCTCTGGAAAAACCCCAAAGTTTTCATGTTTACCCTTTCAGAGATTTAATGTAAGGTCATTTGGACACGAGCCATTTCTCCATAATACCCGCATTCAGTCTGAGTGCCTTTGCACTGCAATTAAAATGCAACAGATTTGTATGAATAATAGTGCTGACACTAGGCAATCAGGGGAAAAGAAAAAGGCAAGCTCTTGGAAATCTGTGAAATTCTAGAAAGTGTGGGAGATGTGTGGAGAGAGGCAGCGGGAGTGGGCAGTCTGGCTTTCGGGTGTTGCTGCTTGCAGCTGAAGGAGCTTATGGATGATGTTGGAGGGCTGGAAAGGGTCTGCTTTGTCCTCAGAAAGCCCTGTCCCTTGTTTGAGGTTCATCAATGAAATTGCTGAACTGAAGTGAAGCTTAATTTTCCCATTCCCAGCAGTGCCTAAGGGAGAGAAGTGCTGTATTCCTAGCTGGAAAATTAGATTAAAATGCCCAGTACCTAGATACAGGGAACATTAATTTCTTCCTGTCATAAGACCGACTATTCTGAAAGGAAGTTTACAGTTTTGACAGCTAAAACAAAAAGCCTTAAGGACAGCAACCACTTTGAATGTTCAAAGGGCTTTATTTCCAGGAGAAAGATTTCAATTACAGTCATTTTCCCCGAGTAGGTACAGAGAGGTAAGTGGAACCCCTGTTTCAAATGTTAAACTCGCAGACTGCATTATTACTGGTTGTACTTTGAAAGTAAAGGATAAAGCCAATCTAAATCAAAGCCCTGATTCTAAATTACTTTTTAAGGGTATGATGTCTGCACCCAGTAATTCAGCCCCTCGGTACTGAGCAGCAGGCAGCCCAGCCAATGTGACTTTCGTTAGACTCTGCTGCTCTTCCAGGGATCGAGGCAGGAGGCATTTTTCTTGACAAGCACTGAGAGTTGCATCTTGAAAGGGCTGCTCTGCAGCTGGAGAGTCATCTGTTGGCTGTATTTTTAGAGAATTTATTTTTTTTTCCTTTCTTCTCTGACTTTGCTTGATACTCGTCTTGTCTTTTCTAACAGTAATTTGACAAAGATTTGGTTGTTTATCTCCTGCATCACAGAAGCTCTCCTTCCCACTCTCTGCCAAAAGGTTTTTCATCTCAGGGCTATTTCCTCCCCTTGCTGGGTAGGGAACACATTTTCAGAAGTCCGTAGGTTTTTAGACCAGATATTGAAAAGTGCACAGGGTTTGCCTAACACAGGTGCTCAAAAGAGCCGGATGGCCAAGGTGATGCAGCAGTCTGGTAACCTGAGCTCTCTGAAACATTCGTTTTTCCTGGAATGATGAACTCTCCCAGAAATGGATACCCAGGGCTTGATCAAGTCAGGGATAATTGCTTCAGTCGGTGACATTTTGGGTCAAACCTGTGCCCAGAGGCATCAGAGGAGTTAACTGGTTAACTGGGGAGTTACCCAGCCTGCTCCTGGGGCTACTCCCTGTTCCAGGGACATTGGTCCTCTCGGCACTCAAACCATCCTTGCCAGTGCCTGGGAGGTGGAAACTCACCTGTTTTTTTCTCCAAAAGTGTTTACTGGAGCTAATTGTGCTAATTTTATTTATTTATTTTTGCTGCTACTTTTCTTCATTGCTTTGTAGATGGATTCCTGCAGGTGTGAAATCAGATATTACTCCTTAAATTGATGGAGATGATCAGTGAAGGGTTGTGTCTTCCCAAATCACTCAGCACAGGCACCTCGTTCAGTATTTTTATCACTTTGAGCTGCTGATTTTTTCCTTTCCTGCCTATGAATATTAAAAGTTTGCATTTTAAAAAAAATTGTGTTGCAACTGTGACTGCCAGCTTTTTAGGGAAATCAGTGAGATTTGTAATGTTATGTGCTTGAGTACAGATATTGGCCTACTCAACAAACTCCTGAAAATAGATGTAGGAATTTACTTAACTACAGATTATTACAAATGTGCCCTCTTGCTTCAGGAGCCTGTGCTCACTCGGACTCAGCTGCTCACGCCTGCCCGGTTTGGTGGGTGACCCCCCATTGCCATTACAGCCCTAGCGCAGAGAACTGCCTTGCTGCCTATTTTGGCTTTTCGTTACCATGTTATGATTTTTTCTGGCGTTTCTGTGAAGACAAAGATGTCAAAGGATGATAGGTGCTCACTGATGGTGGATGCAGCCCACGCTGCTGCTGCGCTTTGCTCGAGGCCGGCAAGTGGGTTTCAACGATGTCTTTCTCTTGTTTTGGCCTTGAAGGCCAGGTTTGGCTGGCACACCAGCAGTAAGCGTAGGCTGGCGTCTCCGTGGCCTTGTGTGACCAGTGACCAGCAGGCAAGGCTGGCCCAGAGGAAGAGATGCTGTTGCTGTGCAGTCACCAGCCCCCGAGGGATGCGAGGTGAGCTCTTCGCGGCAGCGCTGCTCAGCCCCGTGAGCTGCGCGTGTGCTCGTGTCGGAAACTGCCCCTTGGTTTGCTGCTGCTGCTGGGTCTGCAGAACTGAGCGAGTCCCGCCAGACCTCCTGAGAGGAGTAACCTTCTGCAGCGTGAGTGATGAGCAGGTCCCTGCTCTGGCCCCCTCTCTTTATTTCTGCACTGTTAAATCAGGAGTGGCGGATGGGTGGCATAATTGGCAAACAGGTGCAGGCTGCGCGCCGCTTAATCTCTGTGTGTAAGGCCCACCTGTCCTTACAGTCGTAAAGGTAGCTCAGATTTCTAACCACTTGAAGGAGAATGCTGAAGACTGTTGGGCTAAGTAATGTTTACTTATTTTGGTTCAAACAGATCTTTCTCAAATTCTGGTGATTCTTTGTAGTTGGACCACTTCTTGTGTGGTTTTAGATAAGAACATTTTAAATAAGATGTTAAATCTCTCTGATTTCTTTCAGTTTGGCAAATTGAACGTCTGCAGTTTGCTTTTTGCTCTAGGGGGTTATCACTAACGCGTAGCATTTTGAAGTGAAGGGTTAGAAGGGCCTACACGTTCATTTGGCTCTGCGCAGGAACGTGGTAGAGATTTGAAAGAATCCAGGGCGTTGTTGCACCCTGTGTATCAGGACGATTCAAGGGCCGCTTCCGCCCAGGCGGATGCCAGGAGCCCTGCGGGATTCGCAGGAGCCCACTCATTAGGAAATCCAAGCACCACCCGTTTTCCCCGTAATATTTCTCACAAAGGGAGTCACTGGAGCAGGCGGTGTTAAAGCATCTTGGTGTCACTTCAGGATTCTCCCACCTGGAAGTGGGAATATGTGGGGGTTTTTTTCCAGCTGGTGCCAGCTTCTGGAGAGCTTTGTCTTTGGGAAACTGAAAACTTTTCCATCTTTAGTCCTGGTTTTCTGCATGTATTTGTGAGTAAGAACAACTGCATACTAATGGGAATAGTCAGCGGCAGGTAAAATAACAAGAACAGAAGAAGCCCTGTTACAGTCTTCTGATGTAAATTTTTAATCAAATATATTTTCTTCTGTTAAGCAACTTTTACAGCTCACCGCACAAAACATAAAACCAAAACACGTTGCACAATGGACTGCATGTAATAGGCCAGCAGTGCACCCGTTGCACGTTTTCAGGTGTAATGCATTCAAACCCATTTCTGTGTGCACGGCGGTGTAGCTTTTAAAAGGTAATTAGGATTTGAAGTCTTGCTTTCATCGTTCCTTAGGTGTTCTTCAGATTGCAGTGCTTTGGAGAGCTTCATTATGAGTGATCTCGTTTGTAACAAGAAGGAAGAACAATTTTAACTACGCTAGGAAATACAATTTTAAATGCATGGGAAAGCTGGGAACTTTGTATCAAAATTTCCTGAGATGTTTGTACAGGGTTTAGTGTCAGTGAACACGGTCAGCATAGCTGGGTTGAAGGGTTGGCAGGTGATAGACTAGGTTGTAATAACAGTAATTACATTAAATAACACTTTCAATGCAAACAGAGATAAGTTTTGTAGCAGTGCTGTGGACCATGGATATAGCGGTGACCAGACTCAGCAGTGCCATCACTGTTCCTGCGTCTCCTACACGAGGACTCCTGCCTGGGGGCCCTCACCTGCATGTCTCCCCGCCAGGAATCCCAGGACAAAATGTATTTTCTTTTTCCAAATTAGAGGCCAAGTCTTTAGATATGGAGCATCAGCCTTGGAGATGCTGCCGTTCAACAAGGTGTGATGCTGTCAGTGACCCTACCAGCAGTCTTTTCCTTCCGTTTCAGCAGCCTTTTTCTGCAGTTCTGCTTCCCAAGGCACCTCTGTTATTGGAGCCCACCTCAAGCGTGGCTGGGCACACACAAATGCAGAGGAATTCTTTTGAGCGGCTCTTTGGGACACAGCTTTTGGCTTGTAAGGCTGTGGGGTGTTGAACGCCGTAGCCGGTAACGTTGGAGGTACTTGATCAATTAATATTCAGGACACAGTAGAGGAGAGAGGCTGGCTGGGGGGGTGTCACATGCAATCTGTTCATCTAGAATTATTCTCTGTTTTGAAGCTAGATTCACCAGTTCTGTAGATGGGAAGGAAAAAAAAAATAATCTATGAGCTTACTCTGATTTTAATTTTTTTTTTTTTTTTATTTCCCCCTGCTCCTGGACTTCGTTTGCCTGAGGGCTAGTTCTGTCCTTTAATTATTTAAGAACTGGGTTTTGTTTACAGTTTGTAATAAAACTGATAAAAGATTAACAAGGTGCTTGTGAATCGTTTTAAGCAAATTAAAGCTTTGAAAGACTTACAACTGCAAATATTTGAAAATTGTGAAGCAGAAGAATAAGAACAGACCAGATCAGATAATCAAGTTATTGGATTTGTTTGGGAGAAAAAATAATCTTGTTTGCAATTGGATGTGAGAGCAGCATTGCCTGCTCTATCAAATATTTATGTGTGCTTTTAGCAAATTTGAAGATACTGATTGTATGAAATGGCACTGGGTATGTTAAAATAATGTGTTATTATGGCGTGGGGTGGCTGCACAAACAGAGCACGAGGCGGAGGGGGACTCGGAGTGGAAGCACACGTGTCTGAGGGGAGTGGAGCGGCACGCCTGTGCAAAGCATGGGTACCTTGTGCTGCTGGTAGGGAATGCGTTGTCTCTCCCCTCGGACGGTTCTAACGCTCTGTATGAACTGATGGACTCTGATCTCCATGCCAGAGTGAAATCAGGGAGGTTTTAGCCCCATTTCTGTGCAAGAATGAGATCTGAGGGTTATCACGGGTATTTCCATCAAAACCAGCAGCACAGTGCTCAGCAGCAGCAAAAAAGACTGAAGGAGATCAGAAGCAGGTGGTGTTTGTGAAGGGTGTTCACCAGTGCAACTGGTTGTCGAAGGAAATTGTGGATCCTGAAAGTTTCCATGGCTTCGGGGAGAGTGGAGAAAGGAATGGAAAACAGATCAACTAATTGCCACCGAGAAGGCAGAAACCACACCAGGAGCTCAGTGAGCTGGAAATGACTGGAGGTGGAAGCAGTGGGGGGAAGATGTACGCATATAAATAGAGAGAGACAGGGGTATTATATATACTTAGCCTATTTTTGTTCTCTTCCTTTGGACATCCATTTATGGCCACCGTTGGAAAGAGGATGCTGCGCAAGCCGAGCCTTTGATCTGGCCCAACGCAGTTCTCTGTGCTGATGTGCTGGGGCAGTTCATTCTGAACCATCCTCTCTTGTAGGAAGAGTATTCTACAAAACCGGTGTTCTTCAGCACCCGCCGAGCTTGCGGCGATGAATTTGAGGCATACCTTGTGGTGATTACAGCTCAATATTAATAGCTGGATTCCTAATTTTCTGCTGAAGGTGCTCTGGGACCAGGAAGATGCTCTCAGTTCCCCTCTTCCAAACGCTTCATTTTCTACACCCATAAAAAATGACCGTGAATGCACACATGTTATCAGGATTATTATCTATGTGGTATTTTTAGGAGAAATACAATGCATTTCTTTGAAGCTATTGGACAAGGTACAGTACCAAGAGGAGGGAAGCAGCGTTTCTGTTGCAGGGTCCCCAGAAGAGTTTCAAGATGGGTGGATTATTGCGTTACAGAGCTCTTTAGCACCTCAGTGAAAAATCAGTACAAACCTTTAAGCCTAATTTATGTTCACGATTGAATGAGGTGACAAGGAACTTCTCAGGCAGATGAGGAGAGTCTGAGTCTAATTAAATGGAGTTTTATTCCTTTGGGAAAGAGCTGTGAAAGCTAACACTGCACACAGCAGGTTCAAAGGTCTGTGTGTGGATCCTAATCTGCTTAAAAGACGGGGTAGAATGTCATTGACTGTCATTGACTCGGGTTCAGTAACCAAATCGGTCCTTTCCTCAACATCCAAATATAAGCTACGAAGGAGGACAGATCTAAAGGAGGAGAATTGAGATCTGCCTCTGGAGAACCTGTCACCCAGTCATAATGCTAGAGATAGTCCAAAAGCTCTGTAGTGGGTCTTTTTTTCCACCATTTTCACTTGGCATTGCTGCTTGACTTTGGTGGCAGCTCTAACATAGTTTGTTGAGTTATCCTTTGAGGCAAATATCTCATCTGGAGGTTTTAATGTTTAAAATACCTACTTTTGCTTTCCCCTGTAGCTGATTTATCCGTTTTGCTCTGCACTTTTGCAAATGAATGATAACCAGCTTGAGCTCGCACACGTGGGTAGGGTCGACCTGTGTGTCGGAAGAGGGCAGTGGGTCCCCGTTCTCGGGGAGCACTGGGTGGGGTGCATGTGGCTTGCATTACTCTGGAGCTTTATACAAGCAGTGTTTGTAGCTTCCAGTGTTCTACATGATACAGATGTTACAGATGAATAGATAGTGTTTCTATTTCCTTGTTTAGTCTTCTGTAATTTTTCAGTGTTGAGACCAATCTTTGCCTTCTTGAAACTTAGCTTGTGTTTAGTGTATTCTCTCTGATTGTCAATAATCTCCTTTAAAAACCTAGGATCCATTCCATCTGGTTCTAGGGACTTGGCAGCTTGTGTGGCGAGCGATAGCTGATGTGAGTGCCTGTACAGAGAAGTCAATTCACGGCTAAAGAGATTAAAATCCCTAAATCAGAAAAGCTGGAAAAATATAACAATTGCAGCTCTGCCAAGGCAGTGCTTCTTGTTGGATTAAAAAACCCTGTGACAAGTTGAGGGAGAGAGAGCTTTGGAAGTGTAATTCAATTCTGTTGTCAATCCTGGAGAGTTAAAGCTGAAACTGTGTTAGAATACATTAGCAGCACTGCCTGGACAGAGAAAATCAGCTGCTTCTCAGAGACAATTTTGTGCTGGTTTCCATTCTGCCTCGATTTGTTATGACCCGGTTTGGATTTCCTAACTTCTCACTGAGGTTCATCATCTGGTGTGTTCAGAAAAGGTCTCTGCTTCCTTGTCCCAGGGTGCCCCTTCTGAAATAAAATGCGTTCTGCAGAACAGGGGAGTGGGATGCTGAAATGGAAAGGGGTCAAGCTAGCAAATTTGAAGAGAGAGGCACCCATATGGTACGTTGGAGGTGTTACGGATGCCTTACGCTCGGAGGAAGCGTCCCCTCTTCTTGTCAGGGATTGGCAGGAGTTGGGCGCAGCGCTGCGGCTCTCAGTGATAAGGTCTCTGGGTGGTGGGCGGAGAGCTTTTGTGTTTTGGGTACGGCCCCGATGGTGGTTGGCAGTGCTTTGGAGGTGCTGGTAGGGTTGTGCTCCTGGAGATCGCGTGAAATCTCGTAGGAAGGGCAGCACTTTGCAGCAGAGTGGTGCCACCAGCCCTCCTCCTGCTGCTGGGACCTGCTCCTGCTTTGCACTCAGCAGCTTCCCAAGCGTTTTGGTTTTTTTTCCTCCACTTCCATGTAAAAAGAGAAGACCAAAGAGAAACCAAAATCATCTTTCCCCTTGGCTGGAGGTATGGTTTGAAATTTTGTCATTTGGTCTCAGAAAACAGGCTCGTTAAGTTCTCAGATATCACTGTGACATGTTAGTGAGAGAAACTGGGAGCACTCAATCCCATCTCTGTCTCAGCACGAAAAAAAAGATTATAAACAAGGATGTAGGTCCTTCCACTGTCAGTGGAGGGAGGTTACTGGAAGAGATGCTGCTTCTGTGACCTCATCTAGTAGTCACCTCTGAGACCTGTAGAAGGTATAAACCTAATTCTAAATAAACCTTGAAGGTTTGCGTGTGACTGGGACACGAGTTAATACGAAAGCTTAGTCCTTTAAAAGTCACATTTTTGTTATATTCCCATCTCTCCTGGCTCTAGGCAGTGGACTGATTACGTGGATATATTACAAGATTGTGAGAAAGATTTAAAAACAATTAGCCATGGAGATCTGATGACACTGACTGCCTTGGGAGGTACTCAGGAGTAGCTTCAGCCGATTGCCATAGGTGTGAGGTAGTGAGTGACCTGAGTGGGGTCGTGCACCTGAACGGGGAGGGGTTGTAAAACCTCTTGGGTTCAAAAACAGGGTACGATTTCCCTTCTCATTTTGGACAACTCAGACTTGGATCCACCCTCCTCTAACTTCAAGCATGGAAATATGGTGTCTGAATGGGGAATATCATCTCCTTAGGGTCCCTGGCTCCAGGAGGAGAGAAACGAGCCCGCTCCAAGGCCTGAGTGGCTGTTGGAGGTTCCTGATGTTCCTCGACAATAGAGCAGCCACAGTAGTCGAGGTATCAGCAAGATCTGTGTGCAAGTGTCTGTGTGCGTGCGTGTCCATAGTCCTGTGATCCTTCCAGGTACAGCGGTACCGCATTGATTGTGTCTTTGGTTTTGATACATAGTCTAATATTTTTCCACTTTGCAAGAATTCAGTGGGGTGTATATAAGAAAATGGCAATAGCCTTTAATTTCCTTCTGTAATCCTGGCTCGCATGATCAGCTCAATGCAAGTCAGCGTGTCTAGCTGGAGATGTGCTGGTAGGGGCTTGTACCGCTCTGTCTGATGAGCATTGCTAAGTCTGGAAGACAAGATGTCAACTTGTGAATTTCATGGACGCCTCTTCTGAGATATTTCTGTTTTGTGACAGGGGAAATTTTGTATAATTCTACAGATCTTCTTAGAGCGGATTAGGGCTTAGCCAAAACAGAAATTGTGGAGCAACTTCACCGGTATGTTTGGTTGTGGACAGGTCCTTCTTGCAGCTTCACAAGACAGATGAATGAGTTAAGCACCTGTATTACTGGGATCGGTGAGAAACAGATGCCCAGATTCCTGATGTGACACTGAATATTACACCAAGCACGTGTTTGCATCTTTTGATGCCTAACTTGAGATCTAGTATGGGGTGATTCTGCGTAGCTCCAGCAGCTTCACTGCAGAAATGCTGCCTGAGGATCAGTTAATGCACCTGAGCCTTTTTCACCTCCCAGATCTCTCCTGAGTCTGCCCAGGACCTCCTCCTCATGTTATCAGTTTATTGGTATTGGGATCTGATACAACGTCATGATGTACGCTCCCAGCATAGTACAGATAGTGGCAACTGGACAGCTGCAGATCAAGGCCGTCGTCTGAGGAGGAATTTTTAAGGAAGGAATAATGGAATCTTATCCTGAAAGACCCTAGTATGTTGTGCAATTATCTGTCCCTAAAATGAAGGGAACACCTCCTTTTCCATGTAAGAACACCAGTCTGGGAGCCTGAGGGACTTGCCCAAAGACATGTGGTGAACCGAACGTGAGGGTGATGTTTCTGGCCTGGGTTTAGCCGGGTCAGGTTTGCTTTCATTTCAGAGGGGTCAGAGTTTCACCTGTGAATCCAAGACAATTCACGTGGCTCTACAAGGCACGCTCTCCTCTTGAAAGAAACACAATGGTGTGCCTTTTTTTTTTTTTTCCCTCCTCCACTAGATCAACATTTTAGCAAGCACAGGAACAGATCGCCTGGAGCGCAAGGCCCTTTTTTCTTGGCAGAGCAGCAAACGTCCCCGCAGCTGAGCCCAGCCGCTGCCGTGTGCTGGAGAGGCCCGGCCCCGCCAGCGCGTTTAATTACGGACAGGGCGAGAGCTCTGCGAGTGGGGCTGATGCTGGCTGGGCTTCCCTGGCCAGAGCCTGAGAACAGATTTCCATGCTGGAGAACGGCATTAAATTAAATGGTATCAGCCTGCTACTCCGAGCTGATAAACCGGAGGCTCCACCCTTCCCAAAGGACCTTTGCGATCAATTGGAAGCTGCGTCCTGCATCCCCGTTTCCCAGCGGGAAAATGTTGCTCCTCTGCTGTGCCGCTTCCTGTGCTGGGAGCGCGTGGAGACTACCAGCGCGCCGGGCTGATTGACAGGATCGCTGCCAGCGCTACGGAGAGAGGAAGTGACCTGAAACACTGGGGTTGTGGTTGTGTTTTGACTCTAGGAATATACTTGGGGAAAAAAAAATATATTGCTCTACCAGCCTGGCTTTCTATTCATCTATGTGTATTATTTGAGGTCTTAACCCCTTCATGCCCTGAGGTGGAACTAGATAAGCTTTGAAATCAGTTCAGTGTCACTTTTTTTTTTAAAAAAAAAAAAAAAAAAAAAAAAAAAAAAAAA
>WHYT01016904.1:66414-152272 GCA_009806455.1 Tetrax tetrax
CCCGTTTTCTTTTTTCTTTTTTTTTTTTTTTTTTTTTTTTCCTTCCTTAAAGTAAACTGAGGCTACTTCTGCCAGAGCTTGATGTCTCCTGTAGTGCGGTAATTAAATGCCGGTAGTTGGAGGGCTATGAGAGTACAGGAATTACTTGTTCCAGAAAAAGCATATTTTTGGAAGATATGTCTTGATTAGCTGCTAGGATTTGTTTACAGTGTTTTCCAGAAAACTCAAACATTTTGGGTGGGTTAGAGCAGGTAATAGCTGTTCTCCTGGGACCAGCACGACGTGCAATAGGAAGCGGACTGCGGAGCGTGTCGTACCTGCTTCTGTTGCATCCGCACCCTCCTCCTGCAGCCTGTCCCTTGCTTTCCTCTTCAGACTTTGAAAAATGCCTGATCTGAATCAGCGTCAGGGTTTTTATTTTCCCCTTCCTTTGTTTGAAGTTTAAGCCCTGTGAAAATCCATTAGAAAAGATGCATTGTTGATGGTCCCCGATAGCATCAGCTGCCAGTTTATCTTTCATGTCGCGCAGTGGCTCCCGTTACTCCCCGGGGGCTGCCGGCTTGGATTGTTCCCATAGTTTGAGTGGCTTTTGACCCACGAGAGTCCCGAGCTGGTCTTGGGGCTTCAATAAGCTCTCTGTTATCAGCCTCCCAAATATTGGTGTACCTATCAGGGCCTGGCACCGAGTTAAGGCTGTGGGCGTCCTTAAGATTCATCATTGATAGCTCACATGCTTTTTCCTCTTTAGCAAAAACAAGCTCTTTTTGTTTAAGTTCACTAATGTTTGGCAAAGAAATACAGTAGTAATTATCCACCCAGCCTCCTTCCCCCCTCGCACCCCCCCGGTCCCAGTTTTAGAAAAGCAACTAGCACTGGAACTGAAATAAATGTCATGAATGAATAATAATTTATTTCATTTACACAGTAATTAAACTTATTGAATACAGATTTAATGCTTTACTGCACACTTTTAATTTGAGTGCTAGATCCAGGCTTTGGTTAAATTTGGGAAGGAAAAAAAGTACATATCTACCTGACTATCAGTGTGCTTTGTTACAAATACTTTCTAGGGTTTTTTTCCTAAAGTGATGCTGGAAAAGGGGAGGGCGTGCCTTTCCGACTGGGATTTGGAGCAGGCTCGGTGGATGTGTACGCGCGTACGTAGTGGCCTGGGTTTCAGAAACGTGACAGACCTGTAACTCCCGTGCTTTATGGCTGCTGGGATTAATCAGCATTTCTGAGAACTTGATTCATCATGGATATAGACGCCCCATCTTAGGGTTTTTACTTCCCACAGTGTTTATTTTTTTCTTTCTGTGCAATCTTTAAGTTGTTTAAGTGCAGATCCCCCGAGACTCAGCCTCTCCTCCTTTCACACTGAATGCAGTGCCACCGTTACGGCGAGGTACATAGTGACGGCCTCCTCCAGCTTGGTGTGCAGAGGATGGGCCGAGTAGGTACCAGGGTGGAAGAGTCAAATGGTTCAGACAGAGAAACAGAAAGCTGATGCTTTCCAGGTTACTTTGGTGTACCATTCTCCTGCAGAAGTGAAGTCAGGGGTTTTTGGAAAGGAATGGGAAAAGACAGCTGAGGAGCAGAGGTTGAAGTACGTTCAGTCTGGGCCACCATCTTACATCGTGATGGTTCAGCTTCATTTCAAGTTTTCTAAATTTTGTTGTGGTATTTTTTGATATATGGACTTGTAATAGTGTTGTTACCTTTTTCTGTGAGGGTATAATTGCCCATATTCTCTGAATTTGTGCTTCTGTGCAGTGACTTCTGCCACCGATGAGCTGTTGTGGCAGGCTGTCTGTGCTGAGCGCAGGAGGTTCTGCAGCAGCGGTGGCACTCAAAGTGACTCCCTTGCATCTAAGTACTTGTTGCAAAACCCTTTGGAATTTTTTTGGTTGGAAAGCTGGTTTATTGATTTGATTGGGGCTGTTGCTTTGTTTTGTTTACATATTCTGGTGGATGCTGGGGAAGAAGAGATGAAATAGTGAGGGACTGCATGAGGTGCTTGTGCAGATGCCTCAGGATGGGTGTTTGACAGCAGTTCTGCCCCTGGGCCCTTCCAAGAGGACGAGCTGTCCCGGGTGAAGGCAACAGCATTTTCAGCTACCGCTCCTGCCAGCTCCTTGGTTTTGCCAAGTCACGGTTTCAAGCCTGCGAGTCCCCCGGGTGTGATTAGGTGAGCGTGTGACAGCCGTGATAGGTGCAGGTCTCTGGGATTCCTTAACAGGGGCTCCCCGGACTCGTGGCGTTTCGGGGGGAAACGGTCAATGGCCAGGGACGTGGTTGTGGGTCGTGCGGTGGGTCGGAGCCGTGGGGCGGCTGTTAGCCACAGAACCACAATCACAGGAGTCTGGTGGGAGCTTTCCCACAACACTCTTCTCAAAAGCTAAAGTATTTTAGTTGTCATGTACCCAAGGATTTTTTTTTCCTCCTTTTCTGTTCTCTGGAGGCTGACATCTACAAATGTTGTGTTGGTAACTTCATTTTCTTTCTCAGTCAGGGAATGAGGCACGCAGGCTGTTTTGTTTGTAGCTGTGCTATCAGCCAGCTGCATGGCTGGAGATGAAGGTGACAGCTTGAGATTTGTGAGCCTAATTGGCATACAAAAAAAAAAATCCAGTGGGAAATGAGTTATTTGCAATTATCATAGATTTGGCTTTATTTCATGCAGACAAATATAGTTGCTTGGTGACTTAATTACAACATTTTTTTAAGATTATGAGATTTTAAAAAGGATATCATTATTAACAAGATCTTGAGTCTATATTTGGTGATTCCATAATTACAACTATGGCCGTATTTGTTAGCTTAGAAAATAATACATGGAAGCTTTTAATTAAAATCGTGAGATCTGTTCTTGCAGATATGCTTTCAAGTACCACCCTTGGATAATGGGACCCTTTATTGTTAGAGATGAACTACAACACGCTGTAGTTAAGAGGATGAGAGAATGAACTGGGTGAAGTAGCTAATTGTCCCCATTTCAGCTGATCTCTGCTTGCCAAGGCAAGTTTCTCACAGCGCTACCGGTCAGATCAGAGAGCAAATGGTTAGAAAAAGTACGATACTCTACATCCATGTGGTTTCTATTGATGTTAAGGGCATAAAAACACGTGAGCATGGACCTTAAATTGCTTCTTTCTTAGCTGATAATCCCCAATCACTGTAATTTACACCAGACCACGGTTGCCCCGGGCGGTTGCATACCAGCCCAAGATGAATATTGGGTTGGGCGTCCCAGCCGTACTTTTCCCCACGCCACCCCCGGCTGTGGGAATAGCAAACGCAAACCGGGCGAGCCCCTAGGTCCATCCATGTCCCTGGAATGATATTTCCCAGTTGCCAGAATGGCCAGAGTGCCCCAGTGAGAGGGGGCAGGGAGTTACGCGACTCGGGAGGACCTCTCACCAAAAAACAGCTTTGATTAAATCTAGACATCACCGAGTGCTGCCCCGTGACTTCAGTAGTGCTCCAGTCACTTTTGTGTCCTTTTTAGCAAATTTTGTGCACAAAGATTGCGTGGTACAGAATGGGGTGTTTCAAAAATCACCTACCTTGTGCTCTTAGGGGGAAATACTGAAATTACTCTTGCCACTCAGTTACGACAGAGTTCTTGAAGAGCCCTAAAGTACATTCCTGTGCTGAAGACTCATCAGCAACGTATCTCCACTGTGGTCAGGGCATTGTTTACCCTTTAACTGATTTAGTTACCCTACAAGACCTGCTCAGCATTATCATTTTCATAGCCAGGGTACTCATTTCACTGTTGAGTGCACTGGAGTTAACATCGTTCTGCCTGGGATGGAGCAGTGTAGAAGAGCACAATCCAGTGCCCTCTGGAAGCAAAGGAAAGACTTCAGTGGACTGAAGTAATACGCTGAATCAGACCCTGCAGGAGAGAAGAATTAGGCATGCAACATCAAAGAAATACTTCCACATCTGGGAGAGTATTCAGAGAGTCCCCAAAGGTAAGATTAAAAAAAAAAAAAAAAAAAAAAAAAAAAAAAAAGTCAAGTGTGTTCATTTCTTATTAGTGAAGTTGTTATTGGCAATGAGATATTCTAATTGAATTACTCCTAATTAAAATAATTATGTTTTCTAAGTACTCTGATCTGCAGAGACCATGTAGGGAATCAAAGGTAGAAATAAACAGCACCTAGTAAATTCTCTCTAAGCTGGCTGGCTTGATGATGCTTAAAGTGGTTTTTTTATGATTCCACTTGCTCTGTGTAGGCTCGTGCTAATGCAATAAGGATGGCTTCCCGAAACCTCGCTTCTGTCTGAAAAGACCAACCGCTACAAAGTGAAGGATTAGCTGGAAAAAGCTCAAGGCTCAGCTAGGGAAAATCGGGCTGGTTCTCTGCCGCCTCCACACCCATCCTGCCTGACCTTGAGTGGTGTTCTTGAACCTGCTCCGCCTTGACTTCCCACCAGCAACTGAGGGTGTTATCTCAATTATCTGTGCGCTGCTGACTTAGTCTAGACTCTAATTACTCCAATATAACCTTTTTGGCATGCAATAACCAAAAATCTGAGTAGAGATCTCTGATTTCTATCAGGATAGGGAAAAAAAAAATCAGGGTGGCAACATTTTGTTTGTGGTGAGAGGTGGAGGCAAACGCAGTGTTAGCCGTTGAGTGGCCTTGCAGGGTGGTTGTAAGAGGAGGATGTGATTCCTGCTGAGGTCTGGCGTGAGAAGATTGCTTTGCTATGGGAAGACACCTTTCCTTTTGCTCACGTCTGTCTGGAGTAAATAATCCTAGTTTATCTCCCAGCTGCAAAACACTTGGATGAGCCAGGGACTAATCCGTCTGGGGGAGGTAGAAATCGTTAGTCTTAGGCTGCCCAGCTCCATCCCCTGATCCGCAGATCAGTGCCATCTTCAAGCTGAGCTTTCCCTGACCCTAATGCTGGAAGCGTGCGCTCCCTGCTCGTACTGCTTCGGTGTGCGTAGGACCTGATACTGCGTGCCTCTGCCTTGGGGTTACGTCCTGTAGCGAGAGCGTTTCTTTGCGGAGCAGTGACTTTTCAGTATGTTTTCCATTGTACGTGTGTATTTGTTGTTAATAATGTCCAGTTTGTAGGGACACCTCTTGTGAAGCTGTGCTTGCTGGTTTTGTGGAGTGGTTTTAGATAGTTTCTTTTCTTGGAATATGCAGCTTGGTTTTGTAGCCGTAGCGATATGCTTTCCAGAAACAGAGGAGGTCAGGACGTTCAGCCCGGGGTCGCGTCCTGTGCTTGAACAGCCCCTCACCCTGAGCTGTTTGGGAACCCTGGCAGAAGGGATCTGTTCTCTTGTTCAAGGGAAGCTGTTACAAAACATTCATGGTGACCCTTAGCATTGCCTTGAATCAATCCAAAGGCCTGATCAGTCTCAGAATAAGCTAATATTTATCATACACCACCTTTGTAAAAGCCAAACACATTGCAGTTTCTTCTGAGAAGAAGAAAGTTTCAAAGGTTTCTCACATGAAATACTGCTGATTTTTCTTTTTCATTTTTCTTATGATCATGATTAAAATTCATTGAACATCCTCTCGCAAGAAAAAAAATATATACATTTGATGGCTTTGTGCTTTTTTCCCCTCCCTCTGTAAAAATAGACAAGCTTTCAGATGTTGCATGAACAAAGATATGGAAATGTGAGAAGAGGGCAGCATCTGGAGGTTTTCAAACACAAGAACACGGGCTGTACGTTTCTTTTGCTGTTAGAAGAGTGAAAAGCTGTTTCCTGTCATTTCCCATCTTGTCACTTGTAAGGCTGGCATCTTGCGGCTTCTTGCACCAGCTGTTGTTTTTTTCTCCACAGACAGATGGTGCAACCTCTTTGATGATTTTTTTTTTTTTCTTCTCCCCCGTGTTCTGGAGATTTTGCATGTGTATTACCTTTATGTAATGATCATATAACCCTGTCACTCACTTTATCCTGTTAGCAGTGGCATTCCTACAAGAGGGAGGAGGAGGTGGCAACGTAAGGAACTTAATCCTCTTCTTGTGTCTGACATGCTTTGAAAATATACCGTGGAGCCAGAGTTACAAACGTGTCCAAAAGCCTTCCGTATCCTTGTCTAAGGGATTCCAGAGTATTGGTGCTGTGGTTTTGTGGAATTCCTCTGATAATGTGAATTTGTTGCAACTTTGCAGTTATTTGAGGTGTTTTATCCCCTGCTAATGTGGTCCTGTAGTACAAAAGTACATCTTTGCTTTGTATTCCTGGAATTAAACTGACCTGTTATCAGTAATTTAATTACAGTTATATATGGAAAGGAATGGGAATGACTTCTATATCTCATAAAATGGCTGTACTTAAATCTCATAATTACTTTATTCCCATTGATTTCCACCTGCTTTCCAGGGCTGGAAAACTGCCCTGCTGATGGTTCTGTACTGCTAAAGATAAAAGCTTTCTAGGCTTGCTGAACGTATCTGGAGGTCTCCAGGCTGAAAATGAGCAGATACCATTGCATCCCCTTCCTTCCTCCAACAGACTGGGAAAACACTCCCTGCATGAATCGCTGAGGAGCGAATGGAAGACGAGCACTTGGTGTGATTTCTCTGTACAGCAAACTTTGCTCTGGTTCCATCTCACAGAGCCGAAATGTTAGTGTAGTGCAACACCAAGGTATTGCCAAAGGTGGGAATAATTAGTAAGATTAATTAGTCCTGAAGCACTGTGCTGCTGAAATGTCAATATGCGTGCTTGTGACTGGTGTCCACACCAGTAACTGGTGCACAGGTGTTTAAATCCATTTTCACCAGTTGAGTAAGTCGCAGATCAACATTTGATCCTTTGTTGCAGAGCATCATAGAAACTTTGATGACAAGAGAGTAATGTATGAAAATGAAGTTCTAAAATCAGAAGTGAAATAGTGGAAGCTGAGCTTTGCAGGCATTAGTACACATAATTAACATAATGGGGACCATGGCAATGTCCTTTTGACAGCGGGGTCCGTGATTTGTGGAGTGCAGCCCATTTTATCCATCAGTGTTATTTATCCTGTGGTACTTGCAGTGCTTCTGTACTTCTTTCAGAAAATACTGTTAAGACAGTGAATATATGGGGGTTTATTAGTTTTTTTGGTTGGTTTTTTATTTTTTTTTAAATTGGCACCTTCCTGCACATTCATTGCTCTCGTTGCCTCAAGCGTAATAGGTGTAATTGGAGGAAGACAGGTCGTAAGGAGCTGTCCTGGTTTCTGCTCTTTGTTTGCCTTTGTTGTGTTTGTGCTGTAGTGTATCTGAACAGAGCATCCTCTTCCCACAGCCAAAAAAACAGTTGCTCTAAATTGTTTACTCTTAAGTGCCATGTATAAAAGCGTAGCTGCTGTCAGAAAAGTGACTCTAAAAGTGACACCATGGGGCTCCCTGTTTATTTTCTCCGTCTCTCTGTCTTGGGGACCTTCTAGAGCACATTTTCTCAGCTCAGCTACCAGTGCTGTAATCTCCAACTGGCAGCGGGGAAATCAGAGCTCTGTGAGCCCCGCGGGGTCAGGTTCACCGTGGCGTTAGCGAGCTCAAAGCTGGAGCACTCAGAAACATCCCCTTGCTTCCCACCTCCAGATCACAACTGTGCTTGGCTTCTTAAGAGACCCACAGGGCTCCCTCCTTGTGTTTGGAGGGTTTTTGTTGTTGTTGTTGTTGGTTTGTTGTTTTGGTGGTTTTTTTTGTTGTTTGGTTGGGTTCGGTTTTTTTTTTTGCTATCCAGTCCACCTTTCTTTTTTTTTTCCCCTCCCCTGTGTTAGAAATGTGATAGGAGAGGTAGGTTCCAATCCCAGCTGGTTCTGTAAGGACAGGCAGGATGGAAATAGTGAGTCAGGCAAGCTGTACCCAAAGGGCAAATGGAAAAGAAATTTCACCTCGGGCAAACGCAGTATATCTGCTCGGGGGGGTCAGTGCCTCTCAGGATCTCCTGTTGGGGATTCAGTGTCTAGAACAAGGCTTATACCGTTACCCCCAATCAAACTGCACTCTCAAAGAAATATGGATCTGCGCCATAAATTATTCTGCGCTGGACTTCAAAGGTTCAGGCCCTGTTTGCCGTGTGCTCTGTCAAACGCACGCGTGTGTGTCCGTGTGTATGTTGGCAGCGGGGGGACGAGGAGGCAGGGGTGCAGCTGGAGGTGGGGAGGGCACATGGAGCTACGCGTTCCACGTCTGGAGTGCAGGGGAGCAGGCATTCCGCTGGTCTCGGCATCCGAGAAGCTGCAGGACTTGACAAATGGACGTAGGTGGGAGATTTCCAGGAGTGACTGATAAATTTGGATGTCTTCTAGACTGTTCTGGTCTGCAAAGTCAATCGGTGCTAATAGTGTCCATGAAAAGAAGGTGGGAACACTGAATTTGTGTTACCCTTGTTCATCGATATCCTTGTATTTTCTGTTTTGATCAAAGTCAGGAAATACAGTCCTGCTCGTGCTGTCTTCGATCCCAAGATTCCCAACCGAGTTTCTTACATCAAGTAGCTGGGGAACGTTAAAACTCTGCAGCGTTTATTCAAGTGAGCACTCGGAGTTTTTGTAACGCACATAGCACTGGTGAGTTGTGTTATGAATTTAAGAAGAATAAGCTACTCTGGATTTGGCAAATTCGTGTTCGATTCTAAAGAAGCATTTAAAGGGATTATTGAAATTTGCCTTGTAAAACCCCTGAAGATTTTAGCAGCTTGTGTGGGATTTTGGTTAGCATTCGTAGGACTTGGCAGCCTCGGCAGTTGTACAGAAGGTCCCGTAATCCCTCAGTAACGGGCAAGGTACAGCAGAGGTTTCGCGCGTCGGCAGAGCACCCATCGGCATTTAGCGCGCTGGGAAATTGTCATCTGCTTTTCTGCCTGAGTGCTGGTACGGTTCCTCTCTTATCTTTTCCTGTAATTTGGGCCACTGAAGGTTCAATCTGCCATCCTGTGAAGTAACCCGATGGCTCTTACAGTTCTGTAGTTCGGGCAGAAATGCCGACTGCTTCAGCTGAAAACCGAACCAAAGCCAGCCTACGCGCACGCCTGCTCGGCGGGCACCGCGCGTTGTCTACCCTTTGCCAATATGATGTCGAAAGCATGGAAGGATATGTATTTGTTGGCTGAAAGAGATGAATATAAATCATGCTTTTGAGAAACCAGCTGTCAGCAGACAGCAGATTGAATTCCTTGGGGCACCTGAAGCTGCAGAATTGAGAGTAAGGACTGAGTACGCTTTGGTGGGGAAGAGCCTGGATACCCTACGTTACCCCGTCTCTTCTCTCTCCGTGCCGCTGGCGTGATCTTCCATCCTGTTCCTGTGGGCCTACAATTACCTGCCCTATTCCTACATTACCTGAACAGAGATTTGCCTGCTAGGGTGGAATAAATGATGTAAAGGAAGAATACAATGAATAATTTTACCTTTTTTTTAATTTTATTTTATTTTATTCTATTCGCTTGAGTATTTATGAAGAGATTGCCATTTCCTTTTTCTTGCATGAATTTTCTGGTTTATAAATATTTTTTTTTAGTCTGTGGGTTTATTGCCAATATGACCATTTGATTTGTATGAGGAGCTCTGAGGAGCATCTATCGGATGGTGCAGGCGTTGCACAGGCACAGCACAAGAGGCAGCCCCGAGGAAGCTGATGGTTAGTGTTTATTCTGGGTGGAAGGGGCGCACAGACTGCAGCAATGGAAGCCAGCGTAACAGCTAAAGACAGGCAGTCTTTGTGCCCAAAATAAATCTCTATTGTGGTTAGCTGTGCAGATATGATTTCTCAGCAAAAGTAATTCTGTGAGGATTTAAATAATGATTCTGTTAATACTGCGTGCAACTTTGAAGTTCACTTTTCTTGAACATTTGTGCTCGTAAAACTCAATTGCTCAAATGTATGCAGAAAACAAACACAAAGCAGACAAATGCTGAGCCAAAGCAGACTCATTTCAATTTCAAACAGACTGCTCATTGCCTGGAACTTTTTTTTTGGTTTGTTTTTTTCTGCATTATTTGCCTTTTCTGATCACTGGGATGCAATGAGGGCAATTGCAGTCTCGCCTCAGCGCAGCTACAGCGAGCAGGACAAAAGAGCAGGGGTGCAGAGCAGGCTCACGGCAAAGCTACTCAGAAACCCCTTTCTTTGTCACTGTTATCAATTAAGGGCATTTCTCCTTTCCCACCATGAAGAATAAACTATCTGCAGAGCTGCATGAATACGTTTAATTTTTCATGGTGCTACAGTTTCTTTCTTCTCCTTGCCAAAAACCTAGAGGTGAGCGGGTGCGTTCCCCTGAACCATGACCAGGATCTCTCGCAGCTGTCGTGAAAACCCCCGTGAGCGTAAGCAAGCATTAATCTTGATGAAGAATTCTTCAGCGTTTTGCAGTTTTTCGAAGGAGAACGTAGGTTTTCAGCTGTGGCGTGCACACGAGCCACGTGCCTTGCGCTTGCATTTGTGCCTCTTGCCGAAGAGTCCGCCACCACTCACAGCTGTATTTAGCGAACAAGCCTAATGACAATTGCGGTCATTTAAAATTACGAAAAGGGCAAGATGTACCCAAAGGGACTTATTTTCTGCCATGATTGAATAAAGAAGGGAGGCAGCTGCTAAGACTGGAAAAGGTCACTCAGTCACATCGGTTGATGAAAGAATCAGAGAAGCTGTCATCTCCACCGCGGCTTCGCCTGCCAACTGACGGGCGCGCACAGCCTCAGCAAAACAAAGCTGTCACTCCTGGCGTCTGTCACGGCTCCGGTACGCCAGTGCGGCCTGGCCGGCCGGGGGGCAGGAGGCCACCGCCGCCCTCCTCTGCTGGGATCAACTGTTTGTTCAGCAAATGCTCTTAGGAGACTCTGGCTTTTCTCTTCTGCGGTTTGGAAGATCAAGTTAAGCTAAATATTTGAAGCTGTACTAGGCTGGTATTGACAAAACACAGCGCCGGAGCGCTTGGGCTGAAAGGGAGAAGTATGTGATAGGGATCAGGATGTGCCGGGGGCGTTACGGATCGGGTTTCTGCCATGTATTTATAATTTAAGATATTTCTAGTGTAAGGTGAAGGAGAGAACAGTAAAGATGGCTCAACAGGTGTGTTCTGAGGGGGTTCAGGTTGCAATGGCTGCAGGTATCTGATATAAATTTTTGTGGAGAAAATCCATTTTATGTTTTGGAAGCCAGCATTTTCTCCCCTTGATCTCTTCAGAGAAAAAGCTCATGTGGTTTGCTTTGGCTGCCGGTCCTGTGCTTCTCCGAAGGAATTAGGTTCTTCATAAATTTTGGAAATCATTACTCAGAAAGAAAAGACTAGAAATTAGCAGGTGTATGTGTTCCAGTGACTTCCAGTCATTTTTTGAGTCTGACATACCTTTCTTGTTATTCAGGACTAGATCTCGTCAGAGGGATTCTATTTAACTGAAGGAAAATGCAATGTTTTGAAAGAAATGCAGATTATGGGAATTGCTTTCCCTACCATAGTACTATTCCAGTGGGGTAGCTGTGCCGAACACGTTCCTGTGTAGGTCATCCTTTGATACGGATTCCATGTTCAGGAGATTTGGGAACGGGGTATCGTTTGGAACTGGATAAGCTGGGGAAGCAGTGTCACAGATGGAACTGTCCCATTACCTTTGTCAAAACATTTGCGAAGTGCTGTGTGATCCCTCTAAACACACATCGTAGAGAAAAATGAATGTAAATTCAAACCCACGCCGACCAGGGAGCCGCAGAGTCCTCTCCAGTATGTAAATTAGATTTGTAGTTGAGTGGAATTGATTCTGCTGAGACTAAATTAATCACAGTGCTTAATCGCTGTAACCTTTAAACATAGCAGCTGTGACCGCAGCTGCGGGGTAGCACATTGTTCACGCGGACTTTTGTCCTTCCAAGGCGCTGGGTCTCGCAGGCGCAGGAGTGCGAGCGTAGCAGGAGTCAAAGCTGCTCCTGTCTGACCTTCACTTTCTCCCACTGATTGAGAGGAGGGAAAAGATTTGTACCTTGTGATATAAACCCGTGGTGAGCAAATTGCAATGTACCGGTCGCATCCGGTACAGCACCTCCTCATGCCTGTGCTGGGGTAGAACATTTCAGTATTAAGGGTTTTGAAGAACCCTTCGTCCTCCTCCATTCACAGCAATGGAGAAACACTTTGCTGGCTTTGCGGTGCGTGTTTAGGACCTCAGGCTGAAGGGTTAATCTTTTTCCAAGTCTTGCCATGTAAGCCCCTAGCAATGCATGTTGTGGGTTTTTTTTTTTGTATTAGCAGAGAACATGAGAATCTCTGGAAGACACATGTTTGGGCACAGAGGGGATACCGCTATGTGCATACGCTCCCCACCAAGACAAGTAGTACGGGACACGGAGATCACAGTGGTAGAATATACAGCTTGTATATGATCTTGAAAACTAAACACCAGAAAAAAAATTACTTATGCTTCATCAAATCAGTCTCCTGCAGATCAGTTTTTTGCATGTGGTAAAAGCTAATGTGCTTGCATAATGAAAAAAGCAGGATATAGGCATTTTAAACAAGGTTCTAACCTAAATTTTCAAGAGCTGCTAGGGACTTTGAGTACAATCTCCTTCAGATGTTTGCGTTCATTTGTAGTGTTGATACTGAGGTCCATTCTCTAATGGGATGTACCAAAAACCTGAGAAGTCCAAAATCACTGGCTTCTCTTGAAAACAAAGACCTCCTCCTGCAGCTTGCAGGCATCTCGAAGATGCAGTGCTGAAAGAATCCCCTCTGTCAAGCAATGAGAGGGTGTGACAGATGGGTTGACTTTCCACAGAATGGACAAGGCTTTAACTTAAGTGGACTAGACAGCATCCAAGCAGCCGTGTTTGTAGTTGAGTCTTTTAAAATTACATTTTTCTTCTACTTAGGAGTATTTGTGGCTGTTTTGCTGCGGTGGTCTATAAAAATAATCAATCTGTATAGCTGAGAAGAAGACGACTTTAGATGAGAGCCCTCCTCTCTGGACATAGTTTGTTGTGGATCTGTTGGATCTGTTCCCCGCCACCAGACACCCCTAGATGTATTCTCAGCTCTTCCACAGTTCTGTACTCTCCCTGCTTACTCTTTCTCTCCCAGATTCCTGTCTTGTAATGTGAAGATGACGTGGTTGGTTTTTCCCCTATGATCCTTTGTATTTTTTATTTTAACTGTTTACCTTTTGGGAGTGTGTGGTACAGTATATGAATAATGTATAAGCACTGTTTTCAACCCAGCGAGGCCTTGGTCTTGACTGACGACCTTCAGATAATAATAGAACAGCACTCTGTAACGTTGGGTTGAGTTCTTCTTTAAAGCTATGTCCCACCCCTAAGAAAACTTTTTATCAACAGAAAAAAAAAACCTTTAAAAACCTGTGCTGAGAAGGATTTGTCATTGCTTTTAAAGCAATTGCTTGCTTTGATTTATATTTTTCTTTTAAATAAGGTATCCAGACATCTCTCCAACTGTCTAAGAGGCATAAAAATCCTGACTTGCTGTAATATAAACTTGTTTCACACATACACTTGCCATTAATCATGAAGTACCTTTGTGACAAGAAGCTGGGTAAGTAGTCTGACTCCTTGAAACCATCTTTCTTTGCTATAAACTACTAAAACAGCACAACTGGGGAGTTAACTAGCTGTCCCCTGCTGTGTCAGAAGCAGAGGCTGAATGATGACAATTTGCCACGGCACTGCCATGTGAAGTAGCTGTTTAGACACTGAAGATGGCTTAAGTGCTGCCAATATGCAAAAAAACCAAACCAAACATGAGCAGAATAATTAGAAACTGCGTTAAAACAACCCTCATTCTTTACTGTTCTGAATCTCCATGTTATTTAGTTGTTAATATCCATATCACAGCTGTATCCTCACAGGAGGGAACTGAAAATGTACTGTTAATGGCCATTAGAGTAAGGACAGTCTGAAATATTTACGGGAAGCATGGTCTGTGAATAGGGTTTGAACTCGGGGATTTGTACATTTGGGTGGAAAACAATGAAAAGGATCCAGGTGGCACTGAGGTCTCTGCGACCGGTTTATCTTGGTTTGGAGAAAAAGCCATGTAACATCATGAATTTTTGGATGTGTGTTTTTGAGGTTGGTTGTTTTTTTGGCTGTTGAGCATTGAGAGATTTGAAGCTTATACTTTTCCACAGCAGAATATCCCATGATCCCACATCCAACACGACACACGCTGGAACTGGTCCCCTTTGATAGAAATGCTTTCTGATGCCGCGTGTTGCAACCAGGTCTGTGTGGAGCACACAGGTGGGTGCCCCGCTGCGGGCGAACTTGCTGTTGCCTTTGGCGGGGACCAATCGCGCAGAATTCACTGCGTGTTCCCAGCCTCGCTCTTCTGTTTGTCAGTAAAGCAAACAAGCCACCTTGCCATAGGGTCATTTTCCATTATTTCCAAAATAAAGATGTGGCAATTCTATTTTTCTGCAGTTTGTGTAGAGCTTGAATTTTATCAGGGCATCTTGGCTTGGAAAATCTTCCTGATGAACTGAGGGGAAAAGGAGGTCCAGCCATGGTCTCTTCCTTGCCCATGCAGAGCTGCAGACAGGCAGCTCTCGTAGCACACCTGAGCCTTGCGAGAGCTGTGGGGCTGGCAGGCCAGAGGATGAAAGGTTTTGCTTTATCCCCAGCTGCTTTCTCCCTTGGGTGTTCGTTGTCGCCGTCTGCCTCCTGACACGGAGTCAGAGTGCTGGACGTGGGAAGTTAAGGAGTCACCTGGGAAGGTCAGAAGCTAATTCAGTCCCCATGGTTTATTCATCCGTGCTTCATGTCTTGGCTGAGGCTGGCCCTCAGCGTGCCAGTGAGTGTCAGTTGTGCTACTGGTTACGGAATTTGGCTAGTGCCCGCTGCCCCGTTTCACAGGGGTGTTCACACCGCAGAGCGGGGTCTGCTGCGCCCGCTCCTCTGGGGATGTTGCTTTGATCCCTGAGTACGCACTTGGCTTCTCGCAGCTTAGGTGAAGTGTCAGAGTAAGGCTTGGTACCAGTTAGGTCTTTAAACGGATTATTCTGTTTTGCTGGATTTAATTATAAATTCATATTTCAAACCCAAATACATGTATATATGGTTAAACTTGTATTTTGTCATTTCCTGCAGCTGAAATTTATTGTGGATTGAAATATACAGGTTTATCTGCCTGACCTTTTGCTAATTATTAGATTGAGACAAGTGTGTATGTAAGTGACAAATTGCCTTTAATGACATTTAATCTGCACACTGACATTAATGGCAGGTTTAGCAGCCTGGTTATAGTCTTTGTTGCTCAGAGACAAAAAGAGCAAGGACTTTTATCTTAATTTGACCTTATTCAAAGGTGTTTGTAGTAGTAGTCAATTTCTGATTAACTTAATGACCTGTTTTACATAAAAAGCAGTCAAACATTGATATATGAAAGGGCCTTGAGGTGATAGATTGCAGAGGCAGCCGCGCCACTGCCAGATTCTCGCTCCTGAGGTTTTGGGGGAGAGGGAGGCAGAGGAGGAGCAGCCCCAGAGTCTTTGGGCTGGTATGAGAAGGGTTGGTGCCACATCCACAACACGTTGCTGGAAAAGCCTCCGGTGAACGTTGGTGGGAGCCAACAGCCAGCATCTGACTTGACTTAATGATGTCCTGTGCAGTCCAAACTTCTGAAACAGAGACATACGACTGTACGTATCCATTGCAGTGGTCCATATGCATCGCAGGAGCGCCTTTTGCAAAGCGTGTTTTGGTTGACTTCCGTGGACGCTGAGAGCGCGCCGTGCCAGGCAGCCTGGGGGTTGGCCATCGCTGCGATGCCATCTGGTGCCGGGAAGGGTTTCCTTGTTAGAATCCCCAGGAAATAATGAACGTAGTGAAAGTGTCTCCGTGGGGGATTACGGCGCTGAGCTGGATCCGTCTGGGTATTACGCCGCACCATATTGAGGTCAGCCATGCCCTATTTCTATGACAACAGAGAGACTACACGTCCCTAAGGGCAGGCAGAAAGGAAAGCCCAAGGTGGAAAACTCAACTCCTTCTCTCTCATTGCCCTGTGATATATTTACAGAATGATTTAAGAGGAACTTCAGAGACGAGAGCATAGGTTATAAACTGCTTTTAGTAAGAGTAAACACCTAAGCAAATCATTCAAGAACACATTAAATGGCTAGACAGCTCCTATAAATACAGTTCGTAATGCGCTGCGGAGTGCTCCCCACCTGCCGGCGCTGGTGGGCTCTCCTGGTAGAGCTCTTGAAAGTTTCATTTTAGTGATGAAAATTGTTCCTCGCACAGCTCTGAAAAAATGCGAAGATGCTGTTCAGAACATAGCTGGAAGGGTGATAATGTACCTTAAGCTTGTAAACCACCTAATTAATTTATAGTTTAATGCTGGTTTTTTTATGCAACAGAAATGCCTTAAAACAAAACCAAACCGGGTGGCAAACTGACACAAATGTTTAGTGAATTGCGATCAACATGTATTACATCAAATTACAGTGAAACTGCAAACAGAGTGCCGTGGCGTGATGTTCCAGAGCTGTTGGGCTGGCGCCTGCCTTGGCGGGGAGATGCAGTACCAGCATCAGTCGCTGGGCCCTCGCGCCGTCTGTGAAAGCACCAGCTCAGCTGGGGAGCCTTGTTCAGTATCGAAAGTTTGTGATGCTTTGGGTTTCAAACTGCTGCTGCCGTCTGCAGCTACTACTGGGTGCATCAGCCATGTCCAGCCAGGAGATGCTCCTTTCTGTCCTGCTGCTGTTTGAACACCATTAATGAAGTAGATGTTATTATTTAGTGAAAACAGCCAAACAAAGCTGCTGTGCCCGCTCGCCATCAGCGCAGAAAGCTGGGTATCGGCTGCTGCCACCAAGGGATGGGTGAGTAAAGTGGTGATGCTTGTTGCTCCTGTTTCCCCTCCATCTCGCTCAGTGCCGGTATCATTCTGGACCAGTTTTAGTTCTATCTCGCTCCCCCTCTTCCCTGGATTCTCCAGCGTGGGCTCACAACCATAGTCTGGGCGTTGGCTGAACTCCAGCTTTTACCCAGTTATTCCTTTCTCTGAGGATGTAAGTACTTTGATAATTCCACGGTATCTAGGTGAAATTGGGTCTACCAGTTAAAAACATTCTGAGAGGTGGGAAAAGACAAATAGCTGTGTGTAGGAATAGGAAACTAGACAAACACCTGAATGTGGTAGAAAAGTACCCCCCAAATAGATGAGGGCCCTCATACGCGTCTTGTATGCTAAACGTTATTTTATGTCTATTACCTTTAACAAAAGAAATACATTTGAAGTTGGTGCTGCCCCATCTAATCTCTGTTCTCTGTGACTGTAAAGAGGAATTTGAATGGACTACATCCTGAATTGATGTTGTTATATTATTATCCAAGCACTGTTTTCATTGCGTTGATGCTGAATTGGGACGTTGACCCCTTTGAGAGCAGTGATGGTGTCTCCTTGCCAGCACCGGTGCAATTGTAATTGTGTTTCCTTGCGAGTTCCTCCATTTCTTCTGGATTGCTGTTTGGTCTGGTCAGAGTCCAGAATGCCAAAAGAAACCGTTTGGATCATTTTCACTGAGCTTCTGTACAACTCAGGCAGCAGGAGTTGATGTAATTAATTCCTGTTGGAGCATATCTTTAAAATAAATAAATCTGGTCTTCACTTCAAAATTGCCAGTAATTGAGAATCCACAGCGGTCCTTGGGAAGTTGTTCTAGTGGTTAATTACCCTCACAGTTAAAAATTAGCATCCTATTTATAGCTTAATTTCTTTCTAAGTTCTACTTGCAGGCACTGCATTTTATTACACCCTTCTCTGTGAAACAGGAGCCCACTGTTCAAGTATTGTTCCATGTTTTTCTTAATTTCCATTTTCCTTTTCCCTTCCACATTCATGGAACAGTGCTGCAGTATACATGGTGGGTTTTTTTTTTTTCTTTTTCTGAGTTTGGGCTACATTTGAAATGTATTTTAAGATTCTTGGGTGAAAATTGCTACGATACACAAAATTCAAAAATATCCATTAATTATCCCTGTTTTCCCAGTGTGAGCTTTTGTACCTCTCTGTGGCGTACACCCAGCAGGGCTTCTCGCATCCTTTTATCTTCCATTATTACTGACACTATTATTCTAGGACCGACACCTGGCAGCTCTGTGGGAGAATTAGAACTCGTCACTGATAGTGAAGGGCTGAATGTCTGTCCTTGTGCATCCGGAGGAGTCACAGCCTTACCCCTCAGGGAGATTTGCAGGTATCCCCAGAACGAGCTCCGTTGTCACTCTGCATTTCCTCTTTTTTTCCGTAGTTGTTGTGTGGTAACGACAGTGATGATTGAAAAAAAAAAAATAAAGTGATGTTCATCACTAGCCATTTTACAGTCTCCTGATGTACTGGGATGTTATTTGGTGGCTGTCAACTACAGAGATTCCTACGCTTAACAACCCTGGAGAAAGGCTGCGCTTTTTCAAAAAGGACAGAATCAGCTTCCACGCCCCAAATGCTTCCAAAAATAGATTGCATTGGATTTACTTTATGCATTTTAAAAACAAACAAACCAAAAACCAACCTTAGCAAAGGTCTGTGGTGTGCTTTATCAGTTGTGGATGGTACACAGGTTTCTGTTTCCTCATGACCTGAAATTATCCAGAAATACATTGGCAGATGGATTTGGAAGCATCTGCTCCTTGGCTTCCTAGGCTGATTGGGAGCTCTATGGACTCCCCATAAATTGGACGTGGAGAAGGCAGTGTGTGAGCAAGCCCCAAGACAAACAGACGCTGAACTCGTGGTGACGTTTTCAGATGTAGCAGGTTAGCTGGGTTTTTGCGAGCAAAATGCAGTTTTGGCACTGCTGCTCTCCTTGAAGACAGTGCCCCGTGCGGCGCGCGGCGTGGGTTCGGCCTGGCCTTGGCCCGTTACTTCTCTGCAGAGGCTCCAGACAGGCTGGGAGGGTTTGCCGTGATGAGCTGGAAAGCTTTCTGGACATCAGGTGGCAATGCTGACTCTGGAGGGCCAGGCTACACCTTGTCAGCAGGTGTAGATGTTTGGTAAGAGGGACATTTCGGTTCCCGTTTGACTCTGTGTGTGGTGGAATTGCCCAAAGGCTGCAAAGTTGTTTTCTACGCTGGCCCTCTGGCTGGGGCCTGTGGTCAAAATCGGATTTTCGTGAGCACTGTCTGATGTGTGCTTAAAATTCCTGCTTGAGCGTTGTAAAGGTGTCCATGAAACCACAAAGAGCTGCCTGCAGACAATAGACAGAACCAGTCTTGTGTGAAATCATTTGTAGAGTTCCTGGGTCTTTTGTTCTCAGTTTGCATTCATTTCCCCACCCATGAAATAAAAATATCAACCTTCCTTTTCTTTCAGACTTTCTTATCTGTGCTAATACAAAGCTGGTTGGGGATGCTTTTGTGCCAGATGTCTTCACAGTGGCAAGCAGAGGGGGGCTGTCAGTCTCAGCTGGGGGCCTGTATTACTACTCATTCTGTAGTAATACAAATAGTGGATAATACAATAATAATGCAGAAAAGAAAGTAAATACTCTTTATATGGAATAATTGAATGTCGCTGTGACATTGAACAATGACTCTTAAAAGGATGGGGGAAGTCATGCTTTTTTCTTTCTTAATTACAGTTGAACTAAAATTACTATATTTAGTTATTTCTAAAGCTCCATTGTATTTTTCTCTTTCTGAAAAAACACAATGATTTGGATACGCATGCATTTTCCTCTCCAGATGTCCTATTGCGTCTTGAATGTGGTTTTATATCTTCATATCTGCCATAACGGAAGCTTGGATTTCTTCATTGGTCATGTGCAAGAAGGCCAATTCTGCAGGTCAATATTAAATAAATATTATAAATGCTCTCTGTCAGCTTAGAATAGCTCTGTCCCACTCTTGCCAGTACTTTATATGTGGATAACTGTCTTAGCTTCCTTGCCTTTGTGTTTTACTTGGATTAGTGAGTAACCCAGAGATTTCCAAGTCCCTGTAAACACAGTCCTTTCTGTAAGAGATGGAGAGGTTCGTGTTCTCTAGGATTGAACTCCCTGTTACATGTGCAGCTTTATTCACCCTCGTGGGCGAGTAAATTGTTAAAATGAGCACAAGGCACTGGATTTTGGGTGGATTAGAGTTTGTACTGCTAGTTCATGCAGGAAACGCAAGGTGTCCGGCATGGACTCATTCTACAGCTTCCTCTGCCTTGTCTGAACTGGGACAAGTCCTTCGTTTCCTGGTGTTCAGACACCGGGTTAAGGCCAGGGGCGGTCAGAGGGAAGCGCTGTCCTGGTTCCGTGCCAGGCAGTGCCCTGCTCTGTGTTCAAGGCGTTCTCTCCGTGCCCACAGCTGCTCTCCGGAGTGGCAGCTCCGTGTTTCTGTGCCGTGTCTTTGTTCCAGGCCGCGTTCATAGTCTGAGCTGGGCTGCTGGCCGAGCCGGCCAGGCTCCCTTGCACGGTGCCCAGTGCACCTTCAAAGACTGAAATGTGTGACTTTACAAAAGCGATGCACTTCCTGCCCTTTCAAAAAGAGATTTTATACAGAAATTTCTGATGTTGGTATGGCTTTCCATCAGGCCGATGTGCACGCCCTAGGTTAAAATTCACAGTCCTTAAAGCAGAGCTGTCGCACTGCTGGCAGACAAGGTGCTGAGGCTTCTCTGTTGCTGCTTGTCTGCCACCCAGCCTCCTTCGCTCAACATCTCCCTGCCCAAGGCTCCCTGTCTGCTCAGCACGGGTGATATTTTTCTCCTTCAAAGTGTAACGCTGTGTAATGGTGGCAATGTATTTTGAGATCCTTGCGTACCACTTTGTCTCTCGCTAAAGCTAAGGAGTTTAATAAGCTGTAAGACATGTTTTTGTCTTGCCAGCCTCTCTCTTCTGATGGCAAACTGTATTCATATCAAAGAGCAGCTAATGTTAAGGGTTATATACATGAGAGCACCCTTCATGGGAGGCGCGTAGAAGCGATAACAAAAGGAGTTTGAAGCAAAGCTGCCTGCAAAGGGGAAACTCCTCTACACACATTTTCACTCGTATGTGCATTTCAATTTACACTACATCAAACTGGATTAGAGTCTGTTAATTCAATTAATGACTACACTGAAAGTTTGCCTTCCCTCACAGTGAAAACAGGAGGGCAGCTCCTAATAGCCTATGGATTTAATGACTGCAACTTTGAAGAGTGTTAAGCTAAAGTGAAGTTCAGAATGGCTTGTTAACTGGGTTTATTAGCTGTTGACCTTCCCTTTCAGCATAATAGTAGCAGCCAGACTGAAGAAAGCACTAACGTCCTCATTAGCATTTATCTAAAGATAGTCTGCTGCCCATTCCACAGTAAATTAGCTCAATCAGCCATAAAGAGCCTGAGAAACGGTTTCTCACATACCTTCAATTCTCTTTCTTGCTCTCGCGTTGGTTTGTTTTTTTTTTTTAACTTAGGCGAGTTCATTTCATCCGCTTTATTGTGACTGAAGCCTCGGGACAGTTGCATTTAAAGGAAGTGTTTCCACATCCTTAGATAATTAGAGACCTTCTCCTGCGAGAAGAGTCTCGGGCGTGGAATCGCAGTGTTCTCAGAGATGTCCCTGGGTTCCCCTCTTGCAGAGAGGACTGCCAGCTCCAGTACTGCCATACAAAGCTTTTCTTCGAGTTGCTGTGGCTAACTCAGAGTTATTTCTCAACAAACACATCTCTTGATGCGTGTGAAAACTTATGTCTACCGAGGTGCAGAGTGCGCCTGCAAGAGCTGATGTGCAGGTTTGAGCCTTGCCGGTGACTGGCGTTACAAAAAGCATGGTAATACTTGGGAATTCCTGTGCTTGGCTTAGAGACAGCTGTGATTTATGAAATGCTCTGGGTTGACTGAACTGCAGACAAAAAAAACTTTTGTAATCTGCCATCCCCTCGATGTCGATCCGCGGTGTGCTTCTGGCGTGGCTTTAAAGAGCAGAGTTTTGGAGGACAAGAGACTGGAAAGCGGCAAACCTTGTTTATACGTGTCACTGCCAATGGTGATTTCTGCCTATAGTGTACCAGGTTTGGGTCAATGTAAATAATTCATGTAAAATTGGTGGTGGTGATCTGTATATCAACAGCTGAAATGGCTCCGAGTCCTGTCCTGTGTCCTGCCCACAATCTGGTGCCCAAGTAATGAAAAATAATTTTTGAGAAACCTATAAACCCCATAAAACGAAATTGTTTTCTGAGGCCTTTTATTATTATTTCTATTCAATCTGGAAAGATGCTAAGAATGTTAACCCCAGCACCAAAATATTTCGGTTACTCAGACTTTAGTTATTGTTTTTAGGTAAGCCGAACATCTTTCTGTTCCCAGTTAAGAATGTACTTACAGGTTTAGCTCTGTCGAACCTTATATTCTCTTTCTAAGTTTGTAGATGAACATTAATACAGGTCACTGTGATACTGAAATAAAAATGTTAATAAACATAGTATTTTCCTACTTTTCCAGTACGTTGGACAAAAACGTTAGAGGTTAAGAAAAATTAATTAAGAAAAATTTTTTAAAAGGAGGTGAGGAAACCAGTGCCAGTTTAATTAGCACTGATATCTCATTTTATCCAGATTGATTTACAGCAATTCAGTGTTCTTCCTTCAGCATTTCATAGGAGCTCCTCTCAGATTTTAGCCCTGTTATACAAAATACCACATAAACGTCTTCTACAAGACCATTGCTTCCTCAGAGCCTGTAACACAGGTTGTGAGAGAGGAGCAAAAAAGCCACCTTGGTGCAGAGGAAGGAGGAGGAGGATGGAAGGAAGAGCTGAAGAAGGAGGGAAGTATGAAACTATCCTCTTGTCAGAGTAGGTGTTAACCATCATGTCCTAAGCTTGTAGTTGCTGGAGCGGATAGATTTCCCTAAAGTGAGATCCCTCCGTTGTCTTTTGGCCTTGAGGCTGGGCAACTCCTTGGTTCTGAGCCCAGCGGTACAGCTCTGTCAGAGCAGGAGGTTACCAGAGCTCTGCCTCCCCCTCTCCTCCTGTGAAATAGTGACTGGGCTGGGAAGACTCAGAACTTGGATTAATTTATGAAAATTCCATAGGAATTTTTTTAATAATATTTTTAATTGAATTTCTATTTACTGTAAACGGGTCTCTGCTTCCAGTACACTCTGTCTTTAGGCTTTTTAAATGAGTAAATGTTCAGGATTTAACGTCTGATGTAATATTTCTCTTGCAGTAGTAATGAGAAGCCAAAAAGTTCGGCAGTCTCAACATAAACAGTTAAACATGCACTCAGGCTCTAAAATATAAGAGCTTGATCTGTGTAAGTACTGGTCCAGGTCTAGCAAAGTGCTTAAGCATGTGTTTAATCTTAAGCCCCTGAGCAGCAGCATTAACTTCAACAAAACTCTCTCTGTACTTAAAGTTAAGCTTGTCCTGAAGGATCGTGCTGAACCGGAGCAGGAGTACTTGGCATCTTGCAGGATAAAGCCATAAAAGCAGCCCGGTTTATTAAGGCAGCTCAGCTTCTTCAGCTGTCGTTGGTTTTAAGAGGATTTCTGAGTACAGTGATTTTCTTTACTTGAGGAGAATCCTGTGTTGGCTGCTGCTGTGCTGGTGTTTCAGCTGTGCCTGTGGAACCAACTTTTGGTTGTACACTTCAGGGAAAGTTACTTTAAATAAAATAGTGGAGGATTTTCACATAAATATAATGCCTAAGTGCTGGAAGTTTGAAGAATTTTCTTCTCTTAGAGTATAAGTGAGCTTTTTTCCTTTTTATTTGTGAATGTCAGAGCATGTAATCTAGTGGTGGTTTTGAAATTTGTAACCCAAGAAGGGGTATTTTGTTCTTATTTGTGGGGGGTTTGGTACCTGTTTTACCTGTAATACTTCTTGGATCATGAGTCAGATTCATTAAAAAACAAATTGTGATGATGGTGAGAAGAGAAACAAAAGCAACATTGTTCTGTCTCACAAAGTTATAAAAAGACCTAAAAACTGATTTAATGAGGATTAAATCCTGCTTCCAATAGGGATGGACATAATATGAAAAGGTTGTGTTTGTCCCAGTCGAGCTTCTGGAGACACAGCCGGATGGAGAGGTGCAGTGGGTGCAGCGAGCGTGCTGGGCGTCAGGGACGGCTCGGTCGTGCTCTGGGCCTTTACACCGGGATGGATTTTGGCCTGGGCGAGGATAACGCCTGCAAACACCGTTATCGTTCGGCCTGTAGCTCCACCAAGGCAGCTGCCGTTCGTACCATCGTGACTTTGCTTTTACAAAACTTGCTTGATTGCTCTGGGTGCTGACTGCCACATCCCACGCAGTGGCACGCTGCAGTGTCGTGCTGTACAGAAGGGTTGAGAAAACCTGAGGTGGAAGAGAGCTGCTCCCTTTGGTGTGTGCTTTTCAGGCTGTACGTGGCTTTTTTTTTTCCCTTAGATTGATGAGAAACAGGTTTGGAGCAGGGGAAAAGCTGGTCGGTAGCACCATCTGCAGGCTGCTAACCAGGACGGGCCCGCACGCTGCGGCGCTGGAGCTCAAGGCCTGTGCTGGCAGGGAAAATAAGGGACAAACGAGCCTGGGAGAGATGGGGAGTCAGGCCCGGCTGTGCCAGTACGAGCGGCCGGTTGTTTAGGGATGTCAGTGGGTGCTTTTGCAGCCCCCGGCGGTGCTGTGCCGGGACAGGAGGGAATCCCACGGAGCTGGTGGCACTTCCCAGGGATACAGGTGGGCCTGTGGTGATGCGCTGCTGTGCAGGGACTTTGCTGCCTGGAGATGGAGGTCAGGACAGTGCCTGGCATCTGTCCTTCACTCTCAGACCTGCCCTCGTCCTTAAGCGTGGGGGCATGTCCCTTCGCTGTCCCAAATAGCTAAATTGGCTCTAAGCTGTGCTTTACTCCAGGCTTGCTTTCTGTGTGTGCTGAGGAAACCCTCTGAGGCTTAAACCTTGTTCTTTCAGTTTCTCTTAAGCAAGTGTCCTCTGAGGTATCATGTCTTATGTCAGAATAAAAGACAATGTAAGGATATTTCTGTTAGGAAATGAACTTGTACTGTTTTCTCCATCCCCGCTTTGCTCTGTTGAGACCAGAGGTGGCTCCAGGTACAGGTAAGGCCGTAGGGGCCCAGCTGCGACGCTGCAGCTCAGTGCTTCGACTCCTCCGCATCCGCATGCGGGGCCGCAGCCGGCTCCCAAACCCGCCGGCCTCACAGGGAACGTGAGTGCGAATGCTAGAGACGGCACAAGGGGAGCAGGTAACCCGCGCATTAAACGTTGGCCATTTCTCCTGCGCAGCCCTCTGTGCTTTATGCCCGCCGGAGCTCGGTGCCATATCCAGCACTCGCCGCTGCCCTGGTGTCTCTCTCGCAGGGTTTGAGGTTTCTCCGGCTTTTTGCAGCAGATGGCACTCTTTAGTTCTGTTTCAAGCCCTCTCCTTCTGGAATTTTCTCTGGGAGAATTGGTTTTAAACGAGCCTCACCGATTTCTCAGCCCTGTTCTCCATGAGGTTTCATGAAAGCCTGTAAAAGGCCATTGGCTTGGGGACAGAGCCGCCGGTGGCACATGGGTCCTGCAAGGCCTTGGTGAGCCCAGATGACGGGCTGGTCACGCTTCTCCACAAATTCAACTGGGTTTTTCCTCCTGCTCCTATATCAGCAGCACTGACCTCTCCGGGAAGCCCACCTGGAACCCGGTTCCTCCAGTACGTTTGTGGTTTCTTTAATCTGAATGGGGAAGGGGATCCCTTCCATGTTCTTGACCCACCTTTATTTTGTCAATCCCATCCTACTTTGTGTATTAGAGCCCCATCGCAGTGTTTCAGTCAGTTACCTGAGACAATTAAAAAGCAATGATGACAATGAACGTCATTACCAGTTTCATAACCTTTCTATATCATGGAAAGGAGAAAAATAACGACAAGAACTAAAGGAGTTATCAAAAAGCTATGCCATTGGTTGTATTTTATCTGCACAAATAAGGCTTATATTTAGAACAGATTTGCCATAAAAGAGCCATGATTGTGTGGGATGACATGAATCTCATCACGCAAACCGGCAGGGACTTGGAGTGCGCGTTGCCGTGGCGTGTCCTCCCACCCCCTCTCTCTGAGATGCTGTTGACCATAATTGTAGGACAGATTGCACAAAGGACTCGCTGCTGCAGCCATCCCGGGGATTGGGCCGGGCGGGACGAGGGGAGCCGTAATACGTGTCAATAAGGTACTTAGCTGAAGTGGCTGCTGAGCGGAGCAACGTGAAGGGGTGGCACGTAGGGCTTGAAAGGCTGGGCTGCCTGGTCCTTAGGTGGAGAGAGTGGTGGTGGTCTCCTGTTGGCTTTATACGCTGAGCTGTTCTCTTCTGACCTTTGTACCAAAGTCAGTTTTGTCACAAACGTGAATAAAAAGGTATATGGAAAGCAGGTATCAACCCTGTGATTGGGAAAAGTTGTGGTCCATCTCGTATGACGTGCTGATCTACGCCACGTCAGGCATCGCTGGGTGTAATACTGCCTGTGTTTTGTTTCAGAGAACCAAAATTTTGCATTAAAAATTAGGTGAATTTGTGCTTGTGCTCATTTACAGAGATATTTTTTTTTTTCAGAGATCAATGTTTTCCAGCCCTTACTTTATGTATCTGCTTATAGGAAGAAGACTTTAACTGATTTCATTGATTGGGGTTATTTATTTGTGTGTTTGCCTTTTATTACTGTCCTCTCTTAAATGGGATGCTCAGTTGGCTTTTACTAATTACAACGTGGTTGCTCTTCTGAGCAGCAACTGCTGTCCATGGAAGTACACTACAAGATGTGTCTCCTCCGTAAATCATTCCCAGGATTTTATTAGACTGTTTATGTAACCTTAGTTTATGTGCTATAATTCTTTGCTCTGTTGCCTAGAGTAATTCCCAAAGAGGATGTTTGTTCTTCTTGCTTGTAAATTCTTCAGTGCAGGCTTTTCTTATGACGTCTTTGTCCTCCTTCACTTCCCTTTTCCTCTTTTTTGGGTAATACTTGGTAACATTACAAACTCCAGTCAGTAAAAACCGAACTGGTATTAGTTACTCACACATTATGAGATATAATTGTCTTGAAAATGGGAAGGAACAGCTTTTTAATTAACCTTATTGCATTGATTTTCTTTTTAATGCACATGAAGAACCTTTTGAAGTGTCTAATCAAACAAACCCTGGTGCTGTTCTTGCGTGGAAGGTGTCCTCCTTTTTGGATACCCTTGAGTGGGCCAACTTTGCTTTGGTCAGATCACATCTAGGTAGCATAACTAGTAATAATTGAATAAAATAAAAATCCACTGATTTCACGAGGCACAACGTAAGCACGGGTTTTCCATGTGAGCTCTTGCGAAAGCAATACGCCTGCATGTAACTTCTGAGGTCAACAGGACTTCTTAGGGGCTTTAGCTGAAGCATGTTCCATCTGTTTACAAAACTGCAGACTAAAACCTCTGATAAAAATCAACTGCACTACTTTTCTGAACTCGTTGCATGGCCACATGCAGAGTTTTTGGACACGAACCTACAAGGCCATGATGGCAATGACTGAATCAGTGGTTGGGGTGAGAATGCAGGTGTCTCCCCTTCTGTCTGTGCCCCGGGCATGCACTGGGTAGGACAGTTTCCCCTCCTTTTAATTTCTGGCTTGCTGCTGAGGCCGCCGTGAAGGCGTGCTGGTGTAGCTCCAGTGCTGACCCTTGCCCACACAGTGACGTGTGGGCCAAGGCACTGCCGGCATCCGTCCGCACAAGATCCCTCTTTCTGCTGAGGTAACACCACAACCTGGGATGAACATTATTTTTTCCCCTCTCAACAGTCATCTGTATTTGCTACTGAACCAAAACGCCTCCTGTGTTATAAATCCTCGGGGATGTTAAAATTGGGTATTTTTCCCCATACAAAAGAAATTAGTTAGCATCCTGGTTTCTTTGGAGTCAGAGTAGCACGTGGGTGTTATTTCAGTGCCGCTTGGCTAAACCACCTCTTCCTCACATACAACTGTATTATTTACTGTTAATTTTCTTACTGTGGCTGCCTCTGTCTCCAGTCACTGCCCCTGATCTGCCCCTGCCTTCTCCTCTCCTACCTTCTTCCATCCTTTCCCCCCCCCAAATACCCTTTTGCTAGCAGGTGGGTACCTCTGCCAGCGGCAGCAGGTTCCCGTTGTGGTGCCTCTCCACAATCCGCACCGTGTGCTACAATTTGCTTTTGTTCTCCTCTTAGGTTTTTTTTTTCCATGACTAATTTGACCAAATTTAATCAGCTGTAGGTGAAGCAGGGGAGGAGGACGGTACGTGTCTACGTGGTGCTGTTGTCCTGAGGCTGAGCCAGACCCTGTTGGGAAGGAGCGGCAGTCCTTCAGAGAACCATTCTGGCTTAGAGGATTCTGTAGCATATTTCAGGACAGCCTGCTTTCTCTCTCTTTTTCTCTCCCCCCACCTCTGTAAACATATGAAAGAAACATGAGAGAGCATTAAACCACAGAAGACAAATCATGGTCAGAATAAATATACTGTTTGCTAGCAAACTTAAAAATACGCTTGTGGATTCTAATAGCTGTAGGCAAGAGTTGGATATTTATTGCAACCAAGGCTTACTGTGGTTTATTATGTTTATAAAACAGTTTAATACTACTTTTCTTTTAAAATGAGTTTTTAATTTAGAATAATTTTTTAGGATTTGTTTCCAGAGTACAGATGGCTGATCGCTGCGGGGGTGCGGGGTGAGAGGGAGAAATGTGCTTGTGGGTGTGTTTTAAAAGCGTTCCCAGATGGAGTGTATTGAATGAAATTTAAACCATTGCCCTGTGAACTACAAGTGTGATAAATATAATCAGTCAATCCGCAAAGCCACGGTGGAGGCGGGGAAGCAGATTGATCGGCAGGCGTTGGGGAGGGAGGTGGGTCGGGCAGCGCGGCCGCCAGTGTCATGGCACAGCAGCATCTCCATGGTGGACGCCTCTTACGGAGGGGTTACCTGGTCTGTACCAACTGCTAACAGCGTCCTCCGCCTTGTCTTTAACCCCTTCCAGTCCCTCACATCCTCCAAGTGCACTATTTACATGGAAGGGCTGAAAAAGGGCAGAATTTGTGCCAAAAGGAGGCCTGGCTGCTGGAATTACCGAGCTCTTGCAACGTTTTTTCATTTACTCAGCCTTAATTACTTTCTAAGTGTAAGAGTTTACAGATATCTGTGTTCACTTCCAGATTTAGAGTAGTCCAGTATTTTAAAACCCATAGATTTCCTTGGAAGGATTTGTTTGTACAGCTCCTTTCCGGGTTTAAGACCAGTAAGCCGCACTGAATAAACTGCGCAGATTTTTTGGACAATCCAACAGGACAGGTGAAGGAAATTGAGTGAATTTTAATTGCCCCAAAGTTCTGAAATCTTCTAGGCTCTGGGAAATAATTTTCAGCTGAAAATGATCTATGGGCTTTGAGCTGTAGTGTGGGAAAGTATGTCAGACTTACAAATGAACAATGCAACGTTCCCCCTCTGTTAAACTACAGACGGTGGTGTAAGACAGACGTGGTTTCTCTGCTTTCATTACAAACACGTAGCAGCTCAGCCTCTTTGGCTCCCTTCCTGCCAACTTCCATCAACAATAGAGTCATCTCTGTCCCGGCCAGGATGAATGTCTGGCCAGCTCATTTTACAGAAGGATGTGCTTTGAGCAGGGCTTGTTAGAAAGGTGACAGTTTGTTTTTTCCTGGCCAACACAAGTTAAGGCCACATCCACGCTTGCAGAATTTGGCACGTTTTCTCCTGCGTTGTCCTTCCGCCGTGCTTTCATCACGCCCAATGTTCCTATGTAAAAAAGCCCAGATAGGCTTCCAGACTTCCACACCGCCACTTGGATTAGATATGCTTCAAGCAAGACTTGCTAATGCTCACTTGCATGGTGTCAGCCTGGACAGAAATTGCTGACGCGGTCGCTGCAGTCCTACACCCGCTCCTGCCGTTGCGGTGGGGCTGCCCGCTGCCCCGCCACCGTCTGCTCCGCTCCCTGCGCTCCCCTGCCCGGCGGGCAGCTTGGCTGGAAGCCGCTTCGCTGAAGGCACGCGCTGCCTGTGCACGCACCGTGAAGCTCATTTCTGTGCCTCTTTTTCCAGCGACTGCCTTTGTTTTGCTGCTAGCACTCGTGTGTTTTGGGGAAGGTGCGCTCGGAGCAGCGTGCCAGCTGGCTGGAGACAAGCGTGCGGGCACCAGCGGTGCTCTGGAGAGCTGGTACCCAGTGCCAGGCCAGCTCAGTCACTTAGATACATTTCCAAGAGACCCACGGAGATACAGGCCTCTGTTTGGGCAACTACTGCTGTCAAGAGATGATATGGGAGATGTACAATCTGGTGCAGCAAGGATTTGCAGCGGTACTGGTGGTTCCTCTCGGTGTTGAAGGGGACTTTATCTGCCTGAGATGGGTCAAGTCTTTGAAAACCCCAGCAAATCAGGGGTGGGGCGAACAGGAGGACACCTCTTGGTGTAGACATGGGTAGGATAAAGAGAAGGATGTAGTCTTCCCAAGAGATGGCTAACTCCGAGCTGAAAGGCAAGGTGTTTCCTGAGTGTCGTGATGTATCTGAAAGGATCCAGCCAACTGTGGTACAGCAGTGAGAGGACAATAGCTGGGTGAAAGCAGGGGAGTTAGCAAATGTGAGAGGTCTTCTGCTTCAAGTACATATGTTGCTGTTGCTAGATAGAAGTGCAGACTGAAAGCCTGGAAAGGAGCCCTCCATCTTGTCATGGAGCTGCCATCCGCATTTGTAAAAGGACGCGTATCGTATGAGGACCAGGGGGCTCATGTGACAGAGAGCATCATCACAATTGGTATCCTTGTGGGTAATATCATTAATAAGTCTAATTGCTTGTAGGGCTTCAGTTTCCCATGACAAATGCTATTTTTCGGTAGCTCTATCGTGTACCATTGTGTGCTAACGCTTGGGTATCTGATGCCTGGTGCAGCTCCGTTAGGCAGGAGTGAAGTAGATATTCTTTAATTACATGCAGGTTTGCTTTGTGGAGAAGCAAACCTGCCCTCCAGGTGAACATAATCCTTGCAATATTAATGGATTTAACCCTGTAAAGACCTATAAGCAAACTTCATAAAGGACTTATTTTGCATATGTAAAGTGAGCTTAAGATAGTAGCTGTAATTAGAAGAAGCCATTCTTAAAACCTAATAAGGGATGTTGGGTCATACATAAATGAAAAGTGGAAGTTAGTGTAAGTCTATTTAACAAATGAAATTGTCCAGTAAGACATGCAATGCAAAACCGGTAAACTTACTGTAACTTAAGTTTCATCATGTCTTTGGATTGTTTTGGGCTTTAGACAGTTTGTGCACAGAAGTTCTGGATTATTTTTAGCATTATTTGGAATTTCTGCTGTGGCGTTCTTGGGTGGAGCTTGGTTTTGGTGGTATAAGAAAACAATCATCTGTGCTGTTCTTATTTAATTTAAAAGAATTGTTCATTGCCTTTAAACTTACTTTTCAGAGAAAGTATGAATTCCGCTCATCAGTCGTGAAAATTCAGGCTGTGAGATTTGTAGCGCATAGACAATCGAACTAAATGCTGGATGGCTGCAGAATTTATCTGTAAAACAACAAGGTCTAGAGGATTAGCTCTAAACTCCAAACCTGATTCTAATTTGCTGGGTGAGTATCAGTTTCTCCCATGTGTAAAATGGAGATCTCTTTGGTGAGCGGAGCTTTGATCAGGCAAACACCTGTGTGAGTTACGCGGTCGTTCCCCCGCTCTGCGCCAAACCGGCCGCTGTGCTCCCGAGACAAAAGATGCAGCTCCCCTTCTCTGCTGCGTCGGATGTGAACAACAGGATCTCTCATCTGCAAACAGGTAGAGTTCTTAGAAAAACAGATTTACCGTATGGAGAACAAGAAGTCCATGTGTTTTCGTAGTAACGGTGCCTCAGTCTGCCGGCACACCTCGGGCCGGCCTTTCCTTTTGTCCTTGCACGGGTCTCGCCTCTTTGGATACACACCTGGTCCTGGCGCTTCCTGCCGTCTCACGTAGCCTTCCTGAATCTGATGTAATACGCCTTTCTCCTCTTTTACCAAGGTCTCTTGGTTTGTCTTCATTTTGTTTTAAACTCCAAACCACTCGTAATGCAATTGTAGAGCTAAATAAACAGTGTATTATGTTTGGGGATATTGCTTTCCGGAAGAATGGTCCACTGCACAAATTGATAGTGGAGTATATTGCACTTAAGAAAGATAGACTGTGCACTTACTGTTTGCCGGAGAAAAGACTGCAGGAATTTTTGGTGCTTTTTCTTTCTTTTTTTTTTTTTTTTTTTTTTTTTTTTTTTTTTTTTTTTTTTTTTTTTTTTTTTACGCTTAGTTTTTTTCATCATCTATTTTTAGAATGTGTGCGTGGTGTATTAAATTATCAACATTGATGAAGACATTATATTTTAAAAAGCACATGTTGTCATCTCCATCATTTTCCAACCTCCTTTCTTCAGGAATGCTAAAGCCATCCCATCTCCTCCTTCTTATTTTTCTAATGCATCCTTTTAAACAGGTTATTGGTATGCCTTTTTAGAAAAAAAAAAACCCAAAACCCATGTTTCTTGTGATCTCAGTACCAATGAAAATGAATAGTAGGGCTTTTCATTGGCTGCTTTTTATCTTGTCTGCAAAGTGGTGTTAGTGACAATAGGGAGAAGACGACGACCAGTTTCCTTTCTACCACCGTTGTTTCTCTTTCCTAACTTTTTTTTTTCTTTTTTACCTAGCCACCTGTCTGTCTTTTGATTATAAGGTCCTTAGAACCAGTGCTGCCTTGAATGTCTGGAAATGAGACATCACATTGTGAGCGCTACCACAAAGAAACAACAGAAACAAAACAAAGCCAAAAAAGGGATCAATTTACATACTGTGTCACACAAGTCTACTGTACTCCACTTCCAAGTCAAGTGTGACTTCGAAGAAGGTATGAAGAGAGGGGACAGGTAATGAGAGGCGTTTAAAGACACGCAGCTACGTAGGTAACAGTTCCCTGGGTAGAGTTGTGCCTAGGAAGATAATAGATCCAAGAGTTCTAGTTCTTCAAGCATGAGTCAGTACTGCTTGATCAAGGACTGGATGTATTATTTGAAGTAGTAGCAGACGTATAAATCTCCATTTTCTGGTCACTTTAGGGATCCATACTTACTTGGTGTAACGCTGAGATACATAAACAGCGATGTAAAAGCTGGAAGTCATTGCTGAAAGTGCCCTCTCCAGATAAAATACTCAGTTATGGATAAAACCTAATGAAGATTTCATATCCATGGCACATGGTATTCTACCAGGCCAGCAGTCTGTTTCTTTCCTCTTGCAAACAACTCCTCCTTGTTAGCAGGCATAATCAAACTGGATTTGAATGTCTTGGCCTCTGGAGGAAAAAAAAAAAAAAAAAAAAAGACATTTTTCTTTCTGAAAAGTCTGGAACTGTGGTCCCAAGAGTCCAAGAAGTGTAATTCACCCTACAGCCTCACGAGGTTCCTTGTGCATTTTTAAGGTGGGGGTTTCCAGTGCCCCACAGAGGCTTGTGAGCGCGTGTCCCCATGGGAAGTTAATGAGACCTTTGCTTCCAGGTTGAATCTTCCTTCCTAAGAGTGTCACCATTTATATTGATCCCAAGTAGCTTTTGGAAAGGAAGCACTGAAAATTCTCAAACTGCGACAGCAAGAGACCTAGAAGAACTTGACTGGTGGTCAAAATGAGTCAGAAATTCATTTTGCACACACAAAAACTGGGAGTTGTCTCTGCCTGCCCACCTGGAACCCAGTGTCCTAAGCATTGCTGCACTGCCCAAGGCTGAATAAACCATCACTTCATGGTGGTTTTACACCCTTCATCCTGCTTTCATGGTCTGGGGAAAAAAAAAAAAAAAAGTAATAATAATGAAGAATATAGCCTGGATGCTTGGGAACTGTCTTCTGTCTACACCGTCTTCCATGCTGGCAGCTCTCCTAATCATTTAGTTTTTCTTTTTGCCCATCGTAGGTAAAGGCACATCAGCTGAGTGCCCGAACGCATAACTGAAGTCGTTATGTTGTTTGAGCTGCAGTGGTCCAAGGATATAATGAGGCAAGGATTGTAAGGAGAGATAATATCTTGTGCTAGAATAATTCAAAGCTGGTTTTTATTATGGCTCTCTTCACTTGTGCTTCTGCCTCATTTAAAGAGCTGCCAACGCGGGCCAGGCGCCGTAGCTGAAGAGCTGCTGCCTTTCACCTCCGCCAGCCTCACCTTGAATAAAGAACAGACCTTGAAGCTCCAGAGCCCGCTGTAAATCAGGGGGCTTTGTTGAAGCTAAATGCATGTGAATGTTCATAATGTGATGTTCTTAACAAAGTCTGTTTCTTTTGAGTAGGTTCCATTATAACTTATAATGGGCGAGAGAAAACTGCTTGAGTAGAAATGCATGTTTTTATTATTAACTTTTGCAGCTAAGCATAGTTTACTAGAACAACTAGATTTACTTTCGCATCTTATTTTTTCTTCTCTCATTTTCTGTCAGAATTCACTATGTTCACCCTTACTGTGGCTGCTTTATCTCGCTGCCAGAATTAAAATCATACTGATGATAACTGATTTTCTGGTGGCTGTGATGACAGATCTGTGATGTTTAGAGGTTTGCATTCTTGCCCTCCCTCTGAGTTTGCCCTCCCCAAGAGGCATCTGTGCCAAAGAACAAGCTCTTTGCCTACGGCACTCATCGTTGAACCTTCAGATCAGCCGGTTAATACTCAAAACATTTTCTATTTAAATTAAAAACTTACTTCTTCTTAATCTCCCCGTTCCCCACAAAAATCTCAGGCTCAACCTCTTATGCTTCGAATCTAAAGCCAAAGGGTAAATGATCTTTACTGTAAGAAACTGATCAGATGCAGGAATTTACTTAATAGAGAAATTTTTGAAATAGATCTCTCCAATAATAGACACAGAGAACCTCAGCTCAAACCACTGTTGTGCTTTTTGAAGTCTTAGCAGAAAGTATCAGTAGACATCATCTGCAGTAAGGATTTAGCCTAAATGTATTGAAATTAGTCTATTAGGCCCAAGCCTGACTTCTGTGGGCTGCTGGCCGCTTATGTTATTTATGTCTCTTTGAAAATCTTACATTTACAAAACAATTTTATTTTGGTGACTGTCCTGTGTTTATGCTGCTCATACGCTGTATTTATATGTGATATAACTTGGTAGAAATACTGTCTGCTGAATTGCTAGGTTAATGAAGTGCAATGTCACTGCATAAAGGTATTTCTTTCATGGATGCATTTTAGAAAAACACCGGGCATAGTTTAGTGCTGGTTCTATGTATTTCTCTTAAAAGGCTTTACAAAGGGGTTGCCGGTTGCTTATTGAGCACCATTAGGTAAACTGGGAGGGAGAAGTGAAATTTCACAGTGCTTAAACTTGTTTTTGTACTGTAGTGTTCAGAGGCAAATTCCATTTGGTTTACTTTTCGTCCTTCTTGCCAGTCCTTCCTCTCATACCTGCTCTTCCTCACCTGCCCCACACTCAACAGCAGTGAAGGAGAATGTAAGATTGTGAGAATACAACAGGATTAAAAAAAGCTTGTGGAGATACCAAACAGATGAAACTTGAAGTCCTGGTATGTGTGTCCAAAGCTGCCATTCACATCTTGCTTTATCTTCTCGATGCGAGAGAGAAGTCAGAATGTGGTGAATTAAGGCGTTGATTCAGCCAACTAAGGCATGCAGGTACACACGTGTGCTGAAGACCCACTGCTCGTTGGCATCCATGATCTCACGAGGGCATGAATTGCTCATGTTGGAAGTGTCTTTTTCTGAGGCAGAGGAGCTCAGATTGCCTCCTTCTCTGAGCAGGTCAGGAGGGAAGTGTGGGTTTTGGCTGAAGCACAGAGCTAAGGGATGCCTGCAGGCAGTTAATCTCCTGTACTGTGGATGCGGGTATTTAATTCTTGTAAATGCCAGGCTGTAAGGGAATTACAGACTGGGAGGGAGAGGAGAGCAGATTACAGTTACAACATGCTTAGGCCCAATACAGGATTGGCTCTGCTTCGAGGGGTTGAGGAGGGGGGGAAGCAGACTACAGATGAAACAACATATATTTTGCTTTCTTTTCATTACTCCTTTTTATGGGCTTTTTTCCTCCTCGACCACTTCCTCCAATGCAAAAGCATTTTTCCGTCAGGAATCTCTCCATGCCTTCTTTGGGGAACAGCAGTGTTTTTCTCCATCCCTCTAATCCACTTCCCCCCTCTGCCCGCGTTTCACACCTCTGAGAAATTCTGAAGGCACTTCATTCCCTGCCCCTCGTCAGTTGGTTCAAAGTGTCGTCAGGGAGTGGAACCGAGAGCTGTTCCGCGCCAGGAGGACAAAGCCTCTCTGCAGCTCCGTTTTGCTCCTTGGCTCCCAAAGCAGTTGAGTCCCAGGCTCTCATTTCCCAGCCTGGCTGAACACGGTGTGCCGTGTCACCGGGAGATTCCGTAACGTACTCAGGCAGTTAACATCCCTCCTTCGCAGGGTTTCCATTAGGTCTTTCAGCACTTGAAAGGGCTGTAGTTCAGCGCTGGAATGTCAGCATAAGGTTTTAATTTTGGAGTCGTAATGGGAAATGCGTCTGTAGGGCTTTGCCCAGAAAAGGGTTAATGTGACAGACCCAGACTCCTGATAGAGGAAAGCAGGAAAAACTATTTCCATCATGGTAAATAAAAGTGCATTAAAAAGACATTTAGTCATGGGAATAAAAGCTAAAGAAACACATGCTACATTGGGATGGTTTATATTAGTGTCATTAACTCCTATGTTTTGGAATAACTCCCAGATGAAGGATTACGCTGAAAGTAGGAATTAATGGCACTAATGTAAGCCATTCCGTGTCGTGTGCGTTTGTACCTTTGATTTCAGAGGCATGCAGTGCGCAGTCAGTAATGCAGCGAAGCTGGGCGTTGTACAGATCGTGGTTAAAAGTTTGTAGGACTAGCCTTGCTTTGGGCCAAGGAAACTTTATCCTGAAGGCTTAAGACAGCTGGAAGGAGGTTGGAAAATCCTTAAATAACCTTGTATAACCTACCATTAAGGTCTTGAGCTTCTCAGAAACCGGTCACCCTAATGTAGAGAAAAATTCAGTGTAGAGTGCTTTACAGTGGGGTAGCCTGCAGACCATAACAGTGACTAAAAAGGCCTTTCCCAAAATTCTTACAGTCTTTGCGACCTCAACTGAACAAGGTCCTTTGCAGCTTCCAGGGAAACCTTTCAGGCAAAGGAACGTTGATATGGGTGGTGGAGCACGGCTGAGCTTCTGAGTTAGTGCAGAGGGAGCGGTAGCAGTTGGCTCCTTTCACTGACAGATCTGCTCCCTTGGGGAGTTTTGGGCCAGTAAATTTTCTGAGCAAGTTTGGAGTTCCGAGCTGGTTTGTTCTCTGGGCTGTGAATGCCACCATGGAAATCGTGTATAGAGCTTCCATAAATGGCTCAAGAGTAGATGCTTATTTTCTTCCATTAATATATTTTTTTAATTGCTTCACTCTCTCCACTGATTATTTTATCACTATTTAGGGCTGGGTGTTTAAAAGTACGCGAGCAATTTAGAGGCATAACTGTAAGAAACTTCCATCTTAGTGAAAATCCCATCTATTTGTATCGCCATACCATAACATTTTAGAAGAAGCCATCTCTTGAGCGCAGAGCCTGTGGCCCCAAGTACCGGTGGTTCTGCCTTTCTGGGACCTCCCGCAGCCGTGCTCTGGTCCCCACCGTCCTAGAGCGGCTCTGAGGAGAGGCCGCTCTGCGCCCTGCAGCAGCCTCCCAGGCTCCTATGAACTGTTAGTTGCTTAAAATTTATAATAATATTAGCGTTGGGAACAAAAATGGCCTTGAGCATTATTTATTTCTTTTTTAAAAATAGGGTTGTAACTAGTGATTCAGTTGTTTTGGGTGTGTAGAAAAACACATCAACACTCTTTTTTTTTTAAATCTAGACATGATGATAGCCCAGTGCTTTCTGCTAGACTTGTGAAAAGTTTAATGTCACAAAAGATATGTGCTCATGTCTGTGTTAGTCCTTTAAAAGTTAAGGTTTGGATTGTAGAAAGGTGCACAAGAAAAAGCAGAGCCTTAATTTTTATGAATGTGCTAACTTTAACAGTGAGTCTGAGACATTTTTGTTCTAAACAAGTGTGGTGTTTCTTGGTGCATGTCCAGTTTCAGAGAAATCCAGGTTTGGTTCTTGCCCTCACACTTTCTGGAAGCTCGGGGTACGTAGGCGTGCCGATGCTCCGCAGGAGTCCCGTCTGATTTGGGCGTTACCACCCGAGGCCTGTAGAGGTGGGGCAGAGCCGTGGTCACAAACGTGTGGCCTGGGCGCCGCCGGCCTGTGGGATCTCTGTAAGGGTCACAGTGGCGGTGGGGAGGTTAGAGAAGGGTCCTCCTTTCCTCAGCTGTTTGAGTAAAAGGAGATCATAAAGCATCCTCTCTCAGCATTACAATTGTATGCATTTTATTTTGTTGATCTCTCTGCTTATAATAAGCACACCCATATGCGAAACTGCAAAACTGTGTGTTTTGATTAACTTCAGTTGGTTTAACTAAACTTTGAAATGGAAACTAACTTTGCTGAAAGCAGAAAGCTTCTTAGTTTCCGGACTAATCCTGGAATTACACACTGGATTTGCTTCATGGAAATAAGTGTGCTTAAAAAATTACCTCCACTAAGTAGGTTTGCTTTGTTTGGAGAGACCCAGGAACAATAACCGCCGTTAACCCTTTCCGTCGGCCAGTGCCCTTTGTCCTAGGGAACCGAGGGCGTTAAGGTCAGCGTAGCTTGTGTGTGCTGAGGTGGGCACGCGCACCACCCACCTGACTGTCTTTAGATCTCTTTCACTCAACCGACTTTTGTACAAGGTGATTAAAAATAACTGCGAGTACAAACTAGTTTCACTAAAAGCCCAGCGTTTAAGGCGGTGTTGGTGCGATGGGTGCGGTGGGCTTCATGCCGAGCTGTATGAGGTAGGACAGGTGGCGAGGCTGTGTTCAAAGCACTCAGTTTGGCGGAATCACAAGGCCACGTTCAGAAGCGTAGCACCTCTAGCGTGTGTGCCACTTCTGTGTGTGTGTTAGTGTGGGGTACAATCCGAACGTCCGTCTGCTGGCTCTGAATTATCGGTGTTACCTTTGGGATGAGGTGAAAATGGCTGAAACGACCCATCGCAAGGTGTCTTGGGCTCACGGTCTGCCAGAACGAAGCAGGCAGCGTACTGCAGATCGCAGTGAAGCGCACTGTGTTGTGGGAGCGGCTGGGGCTGCCCCATCTTCACGTGCGCGTTCCTGGGCAGCCTCGTGCTGAGTCACGGGCTGGTACTGTACGACCTGCGGAAAGGCCTTCGCAGCCTTTTGCTTTTGGAGGGGCTAGGATGAGCTTGGGCAGGGAGCTCCTCCTTGGCACGGGCTCTATATCTCTGATGAAGCACATGAAGGGAATAACAATCTTACACTGAAAGTGTATGGGCTCAGGAGATACAGACTTGACTCTGCCTCTGTTTTAGGCTCAATCTGTCCACAGAGACCTTCTGTTTTCTCTGCCTCATTACCCCATTTGTGAAGCACCTATAAATTCTGCTGCTTTTCCTTGCTGGAATTCTGTGCTGCTTAATTCCTTTGTGCTTGTGATAGCCTCAGATAGTGCAATGAGGAGTCCATTTAGGTTCAATAAATAAATGATGAATATGATTATTTCTCTCCTTTTTGCATATTTACAAGGCTGCATTCTTTTGTGCACCATATTTTTTTGCAGAATTTGTAATGAATTATGTTGCAGCAGCTTTTTTGGTGGCTTCAGAAAGGTCAGCATGAGTTATTTTTTTTTTTTGCTATATCGTTTATGTCTGCTTTGCTCTGACTTTGAGATAGAACCAGCTTTGCTGAGTGCTGACTAAATGCCAAAAAAAATATGTTCAGTTCTAAGTTCAGCTTCACTTTTCCCCCTTTAAACATATCATTCTTCACAAGTGAATTTGAAGATGAGTAGTTTAATTTTGGATGATCTTATACTACAGCTTTAGTCTGTCCTCCTTCTCAAATGTCCGTCATCCTCGAGAAAATGGCTTCACGTTTTGTTGTTGTGTCAAACCTTTTAATGGTTAAGAGCGTCCTGTCAGAGTTTCTCAGTGTCAATACCTTCCCCCACCATCAAGCACTTGAGGGAGGGAGGGAATAGATCGGTATAATTTTAGAATACCTTATGTACATACTGACATTTACCACTGTGCCCTCAAAAAGCGAACAGAGATTCAAGTGCCAAACGGCTCTGCCCGTACAGCTCTTGCTAGGCGTGCTTAGCTCAAGGAATGAAAGATTCTGAACATCTTCAATATTTATGCTTCACGAGGCAGTTATCCTCAGTTATCCTTTTAGCAAGTCCCATTTCTCCGTGTTCTGTCACGGGCTCATTTATACTAGGCTGATTTAGTGCTAACTGGGGAGATTAGATTGCCCTGCTAGATGCTGTCAGCTAAAACTGAGTCAGTGTCTGTATACCGTGGCCCAATTGCTCACAGAACCTTACCCTTTTCTGTATTGCTCATTCTATTAGATACAAAAGCCTTTCTCACCCGGCTTTTGTGCTGGGGTCAATTAGCTCCTGAAATAGCTCATATAACACAAATAATAATGGCAGCGCTAATCCTTTGGGCAAGCTCTGTACAATGGCCACTCCTGGCCCGGAGGACAAAGAGGGCTGTTTATCTTCCCTGCACACAGTCTCCAGGACTTTGCCCAGTCATTTGCCGAAGAATTTATTATCGCGGAGGTCAGAGGTGGTTTGCATTGGAGGAGATTTTCTACCTTGCCACCATATGGGACGTCCTTGTCTTATTCCTATAGGATTGAGCGGTGCTTCAGGTGAATTGGATCACAAATATATATGTTCAAATAATGCTATCTTAGGTAAACACGGACTTGAAAGACATTTAAAGTGAAGACTAACACAGCACTTTAATGGTCCTTGTGCAGGCAGGGGGAATTACAGCAGGAGTGGTGCCTCCGGTAAGCTGCCCTGCAGCTCCCACAGTACCAGTCGCATCCACGTGTTTCAACAAAGAGAAATCAGCCTCCAGGCAGAGGCAGAGTCTGGCTGTAAGGTTATTATGTCCAAGCGCCTACACTCAGTGTAACCTGATCTGTTTCTTTTTTTTCCCCTTATAAATGATATCTTAAAAGAAGGAAATGAACTGCTGGACTAAATTAATAATAAGGCTTTGCTGTATGTCCACAGAAGGAACAAGGCTGCTCCTGGCTACCATCCTGCAGGTTAAAACTCCCTTTGAGTTGCGTTTTTAGATTTGAGCATTTAATTCCTTGCGAAGGGGACAGTAGTGGAAATGCTGACGAACCTTACACTACAGTTCACCTTCCTGGACGTAAATGATACGCACTTGATAAAGCATGGGAGGTGTGAGAAAGCAGTTTATGGGACAGGAATGAAGAGGTGTCAACTTCTTTTGTCTTAAATATTCCTGTTGGCCTTTTAGCAGTGTAATTGGCGTGCAGAAGGGAACACCATATCCAGATAACCCGTATTGCTCTTCCCTTCGCGGGAAGTTGTGAGCTGTGGTTCTGCTGCAGGTATTGCTAGCATGTGTCTAGGACAGGAGAGGGATGATCTGTGGGCCTGATACATGAAAACAGCACTTCCCACTAAGTATTTTTCCAGGCTCACATATCTATTAATTTCTCCTGTTGTTCAGTTGCTTTTCCTTGCAGTTGGTCTTTTTCCAAAAAAGTGACATGCTTCCTCATTACACACTCAGGCATAATCTACCTTCATGTACTGGGATACATACATCTCATGCCCCAGGAAGCTTTCCAAGCAGTTGTTTCTGGTACTCTGGGTGCAGTAGCTCGTGAGTTCCCAGCCCCTGAGCTTTCTGAAGGGTTTCTGTAGGACTGGATCACCCAAGCCGCCATGGCTGCACGCCGAGCCTGCAGACCCGGCGTGTGCTGGGGACTCCTGTAGCCAGAGGCATCAGCAAGTTGGCGGGGTCACCAGGAGAGAAGCACGATGGCTTTGAAAAAATTCCTTTCCAGTGTTAGTCAGTGTTACGCCAATTATAGATGGTCCTTGCTGGGAATTTGGATTGGGTGTGTGTTGCCTTTCTGTCTCTGCTGTTTCTCTTATCTTCCCAGAGTGCCGTATGGATTGGTCCTGCTGACTTTTATTTCCATAGTTCTCTCCCTGTGCTTTCCCCAATCTAGTTTTGCCAGATTTTTTCTCTTCTTGCTGATGAGAAGAAAAATAACAGTAACTTTTCATGCTCATATAAACATTGGAGATGAAAGTGGATGAGAACAGAACATGGCAAGCAAGTTGTACCCGTACTGTAACAACCATTACACCAATTGCTTTGGTTTAGTTCTTTCTCAGTAATAAGATCTGCTGTACTTTCAAGGAACTATCTTTTAAAAGAGTAACAAGAAGATATGTTTTAAAATATCTCCTTCAGCCTTGGATAAATATAAGGGTAGATGACATGTAACTCTCTCGGGGCACAACTTTCTGAAGCAAGTTGGATGAGCTTCCCCGGTTACTTTTTCATTAAAGAGAGTGGATAGTGCATGTTCAGAGTACATTAATGACTACATCATCAGTAATAAATCAGGTTGTTAAGAGCTGTATGTGATGCTATCAGATCGTTGTAGCCATGCTGCTTTTATTCTCTATTTTAAAATGAATCTAGAGTCATATCTTGACAAAGTCGAAAGCCTCTGAGGCCAGAGGGGAAAAAAAAAGGCCGGATGGCTGACTGGGAGAGAATAGCAATAAACTTCTGGAGAGAAGAAATAAAGCTTCACGTTTTTTATTTCTCTGTCACGCTGTTTTTATGTATTGTGTCTGTGTCTAAATATGATGAGGAATGTATTCCCGAACAATGGAGAGAATGTGCGGCGTGAAGTTAGGCAGGGTCATGAAGTGCGGTGCAAAATGGGCATTTTAACAACAAGAGGAGCAGGAGGGCAGGTGTGCAGTAAAACGTGGCGCTCTCCTCTATAACCTGCTGGTAAAACTCTCTTGCAACTGACCTGCTCCCCAGGCAGGACTTGACCAAGCATCAATGCTTGCCAAAAAGTGTTGGGTTTGTGTTCTGTTCTCAATCTGACTTTCCTTTCACTGCGACCACTGAATCTCACTGTCCCTGGGAACGCCATGGGCCATCTCCAGGCTGGCTGTGTGTTTATCTGCTAGTTCACATCTTAATACAATTCCTGTCCTACAGCCTTTCCTCAGCGTTGATATGGGAACAGCCAAGCCTTCCTCTAATCATTCAGAAAATCAGCTGTATTTAGTGACTAAAAAGATTACTTAGGTCTGAAATACATCCTTCCCACATGCTGTTCTCTGTTGCTTGTCCAGCTGGTTTACTTGGCCAGCAGTCAAGTGTGTTGGAGAACCAAATCCTACATTAGAATATTGACCTTTTCTTTATTAGACATCTAATTTCATCCCAAGAGTTAGGGCAGTTTTCCTTCACGAAATGTGCTCCCTCATCTGTTTCTGCATATCCCAAAAGATCTTGCCACAGAGTTCCCATCTTCATGTATTAGCCTTTGCCATGGAAAGATCCCAGCTTCTTCTGGGCAGATGATGACTTATTCGGTAGCCTTTAAAGGTTCTGACATAATCATATAAACTGGCTTATTTTTTATTGTTTCAAGCCATTCTAGATCAAATGCCCCATGCATATGTAAAAAAATCTGCTGATACACTATTCCAGCTCTTGGTGACTTACCTGGGGAACCACACTTGCACACATGTATTGGGTTCTTTTTCTGTATTTAGAAAAGTTTTGTAGTTATTATAAATAACTAGCAGAATAAATACACGTTTTGAGTAGAATTAGCTGTTTGGTTTGCTTTTTGTAATGAAAGAGAATGAAGATGTGCAAAAATACAGATCTTGAGCATTTGAGTCTATTTTTAGCCTGGCTCAGATCACAGAGTAGTGTGTAAACAGTGCACCAATTATTTCCAAACGGCACATCGTCGTCCTACCACCTGTTTAAACAGAGTTTTACAGCTGACAGTCGTTCCCTAGAAGAGAGACTCTTGCAGGACATATTGGATGCTCAAAGTTTAAAGTGTGAGATTACGTACCCGTTGGGTTTTGTGTCCAGTTGTGCCTCTGGCTCTCCTTTGCATCTCAGTTTATTCATGAACAAATTGGTGTGTATTGCTTGCCTGTCTCGCAGGAATGTCGCAAAACTCAGTGTTTGCAAAGTTGTTTGGTTTAAGAGATTATTGTCAATAAAATCTAGTTCTAAACATCTGAAAAAACTGGACAGCATTCAGATCCCAGATGGACATCAATGGCTTGTGCCCATAACGTTACTGGCAGCAAGAATGGGGGCAGGATTCTCACAAGGGCTGAATCATGCATTTCTCCTCTGCCTTCAATTTGGGTACTGACCTGTAAATCGCTGCTTTTTTTGAAGCCTAAGCTCTTCCTTAGCATACAGCTGTATGAACTGGCTATTTAACAGTAAGCTAGTATGTGGATTTAGGAAAAACAGGAGATTCTCGGTGGCTGTTGGCGGTGTGCGTGGTTTTACACTAGATCCAGGCTAGCTCACCCCGCTTCCACGTCTTGCATCATGGCAGGGCTAAGGGTGGGCAGTGGCAGCGGAGCAGCTGATTCCCTTAACATCTACATACTGATTTCCAGAGCATTGTGTTTGGAAAGGAAGAGAGGGTTTTTCATGCTCTAAGGAACTGCCTGGTCAGTGTTTCCGACTGCTTCAACAGCCCCCATGAACTTCAGGCCCATCAATACCTCCTTCAGTCTTACAGCAGAACACCATAATGCAGTTTTGTGTAGTTGCTCCCGGTACTACTTCTAACAGATCACAAAAAAGTGGAGGAAAAAAAAAAGAAAGAGGAACATCACAGAGAACGTCTTCAGAACGCTAGAAGCTGGGAAGCTGATTTTGGCTGGCGGGTGGCCGGGTGCCGCTGCATTGTCAGCATGCCTTCCTCATATTGCCGCGTTGCTACAGGGCCTGGTGCTGGCAGATTACAGCTCTGTAGCTAGTCATTTTCGATTTATTTGAACCTGTTTCTCCAGTCTACTGAGCTTTCGCTGGCTAGCATCAATTCAGACACATTGCAATTCCTCAGAACCTCCACCCCATCAGATGGTTCGATCTATGAGAAATTTAGCTAGAGGCGCTTCGACAAAAAAGAAATATTGTGGCTGGGGAAGCATTTAAGTTAGAGGAGGCAGCCAGGGCTGTTTTATTACTTAGGCCTCTGTCACCTGTGATGACCCATGAGAGTGGAGAATATTGATCGCTTGTCACTCACGGCGTTCAGCAGATTGCATTGACAAAGCTTGTCAGGCCTCTAATAGCAGGGTGAGTGGCCTTGGCTGCAGCCCAGGGGAAAACTCTACCATGCCTATTACTTGGCGGCCTTTAGCTCTTACAGAATTGGGAGTGAACGTTGACAAAAGTGAGGGAATCATTTTGTAGTTACAAATACCCTTTCCTGCTCTGTGCTTTGTTTTGGGTTTAATTTCCTTTACTTTCAGACCTCTTGTCCTCATCAGCCATGCTGCTTTTGCTAAGGCAGGGAAATCAGTCTGAGATGTTTGCCTCTTCCATCAGCATCTCCAGCCCTTGCATGAACACGGGCGATCTTGGAGAATCTGGCCGGTCCCTCGGTCCTATAGCTGCTGTACATTGCAATGTCTTCTTAAAAAGGAAATGGAGAGAGAGATACGGAGCCCAGAGCTGAGCCTGATACCTGCAGCCACTTAAAAATACAGCTCTCAATCTCCGCAGAGTGAAGGTTAGTGAACCGTAGCAGATTTGTATTTATCCTCAGACCTCTTGTCACTGCTCTTGTTACACAGATAGAAATGTAGTGTGGTGGATTTATTTTGCCTTGACTTTATCTTCCTTGTCGTCTCGGTGTAGGACCAGCAAAACTAAGGCAAATGTATATAGTGGGGGAAGGAGGAGGAGAAGGCCCGTGACAGTTGGCCTAGATGACTGTTGTAGGTCCCTTCCGACTGAAATATTCTTCTCAGTTCTCTGTTCTGTTCTTGAAGGTGCAACTCAGCCTCACACAGAGAGGTACTGGACACTGCATAAACGTTCAGAGGTATCAGTGGCCATTCTTGGTATTTCTAACCTCTTTGCAGTTAAGTCTTAAGTTAGAAAATTGGCAATGCTGGGACCTCTGAAGACTCAGGAAAGCCAGTTGGATTTACTGATGTGAGGTCCATGCTGCACCTCGGTATAAAACGCCGGTGTCTCCTGACCGCCTGGGAATGGCACAGCGCGCTCAGTTGCAGGTAGCATGAAACAGCGAAGAATCAAGCTGGATTTACTGAATCTCTCGGAGAAGTGAAGAGCTTGTGAAGGGAGTCCGTGTGTGAAAATAATTGCTAAACATTTGATGTCCACATGGATTCTCCATGTTCTGGCACCTTTGTCCAAGAGCGGCCGGGGCAGAAGCGGCACGGCTGGCAGATTGTTGCTGCGGGTCCCTCTTCCAGTTCACCACAGCTGGGTTCTGCACTGGGGCGAGGTTGGGGAAGGTTTCTGGTCACCCCTGAGCATCAGATTAAATGTTCTTTGCTCACAGAAGCTTCCAGTTAGATGACTTTTGTTTGTGTTTGGTTTTTTTTAACTGTATTTTTTTTTTCCAATTCACATCCTAAATGTCTTTTGTTTGAGGTAGCAGAAAAAGGTGACATTTAAAATATATTATTCTCACCAGCCTTTGCAAGGAAATGTGGTCAATAGTATGTAAGAAATGCATTCTGTAGAGAAATTGAACAAGAGAGCAGCTGATAGCATTGCATTTCATTTTTTGGCTAAGCTGTGTCCATTGAGAAAGTCCCTAGCTGGAGCTTAGGAACATAGCTGAACTTTTCCAGAGACAGAAAATCAGGGCAGTGGGGTTTTTGTGTGCCTCCTTTCTAGAATTTCTGACCAAATGTTGTGTTTTGCTTCCAGTAATGCTTGATCCTTACAGAGGCAGTATGAAGGGATGGTAAATAACCTGTGTTCCCTTCTGACGTGTTGTCCAAGGAGTTGGCAAGAAGGGTGAAAAGGCAGTTTGAGCTCATCTGAGATCTACCACTCCACGTTGAATTGGGGTGCATTTAAACGGGAAGTAAGGATCCCATCAAAACCTAGTGTGTATTTCTGAACCTCTCAAGGGAACTGAAACTGCGTTTTTCCCGCGGTGCCTGAACTTTGAAACTGCTGCAGACTGACAAAGCACTTGTCTTCTCCCCCCAAAATACCTAATTACACAGTTGCTCGTCAGCCCTTCCTCCTCCATAGCAGCAGCGCGAGGCACCATGCCATCCTTCAAACTTTTCACTATCCTCCTTTTCAGACGTTAAAAGCACTGATAGTTTGGTTTCAAAGATGCCCTGCTTGGCTTTGTAGACGTTAATGATGACATTTTTGCATCGGAACAGCAAAAATTAAACCTAGCAGGAGAAATAAACAGTGCGGTAATTAGGCATGTTTCTGAACCTGCTAATCCTGCCTGAGCAAAGCATAAAAGCGCACCCTTAGAAGTGTGGTTACTCACCTTAAACACCCACTGAAATGTTTCGCAGTGTGACTGCTCAGAAACTTTCTGGATGAAGGATGAGGCTGGCTGCCGGGCTTCAAGGAGAGCTTGCTGCCAAAATAATTCCCTTCTTGCTATCACCGGGCATCAGGAGCTTCAGCTTTGTCTCAGGATTTAGACTTTGCGCTTTTATTTGCATCTACTGACCAGTTCTCAAATTCTTCCTATCTTCTGTGAGAAAAAAAAAAAAGCCTTTCAACTTTAGTAAAATGTATATTGTATGTGACATGCTTTCCTCTGCCTACCTGCGCACGGGCTAGCTGGTGGAAAGAAGAAATTAATTACCTGTGTGACTTTGTCCCAAATTGAAACCTAGCTCTGGAAAACAGATGCCTGGCATATTAATTCACCATATCATATTGAGCCTTGGGTTTGAGTTCTCTGTGAAAGGTTTTATAATTCATATAACCTGAAATAATTTACACCTAATTAGATTTTGTCAACTGAATAATTCTGTCTCATGCTGCTTCCGCAGAATAATTTAAGCAACTTCATTTTATCCTCAAAATAGTTGTAAATGTCACATTAATTTTGTTGACATGAGCAACTTATAGGAGAGCCACTTGGCAGAATTGTTTGTCAACTGAATGCATTACGGGCTCTTCACACCGAGTGCAAGGCAGGGGTGGACGACATCTCTACTGGGATTTTTCTTAGGCTGTTAGACCAAAGTAGCTTTTTAAGATAAGGTGCAAAACCTGTCACGTCGGAGATCACCTGAGAGTTTATGTGCCTTGGATACCCCAGGCACTGCAGTTCCTGTTGACTGTTGAGGTGTTGATGTCACTGGTATAGTCTTTGGTTGCCTTTCTCACCAGCCTAAATGGTCCGACGCTGGTTTGCAGCCTGGCCATCCGGGGAAGCCTTTGGTGCGAGCCCGAAGGGAGCCCTAGACTTTACCTTAGGTCTGCAGCGTGGGACGTGGGCAGTCCTGCCCCATGCTCTGCCTGCTGTTGAAGAAAGGATGAAAAACCACGGGCACATTTCACCATCACTGCTATTTCAGACAAAATGTTTTGTAGGTGCTCTTGAAAGTTGATGTTTGTGCAGTGTTTCGGTCAGGGTCAACGTGATGGTCTTAATGCAAATAAAAAATTACAGAAAATTAGCATGGGCATGAAAACACGAAATGCCCTGTGGTGCTACCCACGGTGGCTTCCTGAAGGCAGCATTCCCTGCATCTCTCAGATCCAGCCCAATTCCTGTTTGAAGGAGCTTGGTATGAAGCACTGTGCAGCTGAGGGTGAAGGAGATTCTTCAGAGGGAGGATTTGCTGACAGATTAATTTTATTCTTTTCCTATTGAAAAGTAAAATAAAATTAAAAAAATACAGATTTACATGCACTTAGATGAGCTTGTTACACAGAAGGTAGGAATTTTCTGCAGTTTTATTTGTTATACACTTCTTTTACTAAAATACTTGAAAGCTTGTTGCCTGGTGTTGAAGGCCACTGGTGAAGTTCTACACTGGATTGTTATGTGCTGAACAAATATGGTCTATTTACCATATTCAAATTAGGGTAGATAACAAACATGAAAGTAGAAGAGTCTAAGATGTAAGAAAATGTTGTTAATAGCTTTTGGAAAAGAATTAAATGTTTCAAAAAATTAAAAGAAACTGAGATAAAGCATATCTTCTGTGATTTTTGTCAAGTGCCATTCAAACTTTCTTTAATATTTGTGACATTTGAAATTTGAATCCTTTTCTTTTTGAATGCAATAGTTAATATAAATTTACAACTAAATTATTGATATAGGATGTGGGACAGAGAGCTTCACAATGTTGCTACCTTGACCCATGCTGGATTTTTCACTATTCTCCCGATAGACCAGAACATCTTACTGATGTTCATGGTGTGCAGAGTAATGTGCCATAGTACCAGACCAGAAGCATTTACTTATATTGGAAAAAGACTGGAATTGTTGTACGGAAGGATACAAGGAAATGACAGACTGCATTCATTTGGAAAGTATCAACGTGTGCTTGCGGGACCCAATCCAGATCTCTGGTACTGAATGACCAAATATCTGGTCTTGTCTTCTGAGCCTTGCTTTAGGCTCTAGGTTTTGGATGTGAGGTATTACCTGTTCTAATTTTAGTCCTTTAATGAAACCCATCGTTAGCCTGGATGCTTGGCTGAGTCAATCGGTAGCACCACCACAGGTCTCTTCCCAGCCACCTGCCATCTCTGGGACAATGTCCCATTGGTCCCCTTTCCCATCCATCTTCCCCGATGCTGTGGGATGGACAGTGTGAAATAACAGTTGTTACTCGTGTCCCTGGTCGCGCTTGGCCACTGGATGTGTTTGAAGAGCTGGAGGATCTGAGGGTGAACCACAAAGTGACGTGGCTGGCCATCAGTGTATGAAGCTGTCTCTTTTTCCTTACAATAAATTGTACATCTGTACACTTACCCCACTCTTTGAGAACATAAATGTTCTTCTGAGTGCATTGGAAAATTCAGCCTTCGTGGCTGTGCCTAAATAGGAGAAGAAATCTTTAGACAGCCTTCCCCTTATTGTTGAGGCTTGTCTGCAGCTCTTCTGAATGCTATAATTTAACTGAGCCTGCTGAGCTTTAATCAGCGATAATGATGAGGATTCATACTGGGTAACATTGTGGTAGGTTATTGGTTTTCCACTCTACTTCGTCAAATTTCTTTTCTTTGAATAGGTGGCAGACAGATTGTCACGTTAACTGTAATTTTTAGCAACTGTATTTCCAAGCAGATTCTGTTGTGATAACATTTTGCTCTATTTTATTCCGTTCTTGGCAGCTCAGGAAATATGAGTAGATAGTTCCTTGGAGTCACTTTGGGCTGGAGGGGTGCGTGCGAGCACGCAGGTCCCCTCTGCGATGGCGCATTGACCCTAGCTGACCACCTGGGCTGAGCCCGGGGGGCGATGGCCCGAGGCTCCTGTTGCACCGGAACTGGCGCCCGAAGCAGTTGAAGCGATGTGTTCAGGGCTCTGCTTCCGCGAAGCGCCGTTATAAACCGTTTCTGGGTTTGGTATTGACTTTCACTCCCCCTCTGTTAGTTAAGTGAATGAGAGATTGTGTGTTTGGTGTCTCTGATCTCCGTCTCATTAAACGCCGATGCTACGCTATCTTTTTTTAATGGATCCCAGCTCGGGTAGCATGAGGCACCATTTTGGTGCTTTGCTGTGCCCTGAGGGGCTCAGCGTGCAGCGCTTTGGGCACACGCATTGGGAGACAGAGGGACCAGACATCTGTACAATTCATTTTGGCATGGATACGTTCCAAATTAATGACGCTGGGGTCGCTCTGATTGTTTTAGCACAAAAACTGCAAAATAAAAGGTAGCATGTTTGGAGATAATCTAGACTGTTGGACAGTAGCAGGGTGAGGTAGAGAATGTGCAAGGTTTGGTTCAAACCCCGGTGTTTTACTTACCTTCACTCAAAAAAGTAGGGAAAATGTACACATTTCAGTGTGTATATAAACAAAACTTTTCAAGCAGATTTAAAGACAGGTGCTATTCGAGCGAAATTTCTGCGTGTTTCACTGCAATACTTCTAGGTTGTCCGTGATTAACTCAACGCGCAACACTTGCATTGCGCTGCCTTTAAACCGATGCTGCAAATTACCGTAACCAAGGCAGGAGCTGGAAAGGCGACGAGGCATCAGGGCAGTTGCTGCTGCAGATCCCTGACTTTTCTATCTGCCTGAAAGAAAAGCAAACTTGCTTTTCTCTGGAGAGAAGTTTATTTTAGACAGGAAAACAAACTCTTTTTACCAGGAAAAAAACAAGCCTTTGATCATTCAGCCTGATGTTTTACATTCATCGCCTGTAGAGATTTATGTCCATTAACTGGCGCTGGAAATAAAGGCGCTCTGATAGAAAGGCTCCATTATTGATTTAAAGTCTTCCAGGTAGTGGAAGACTTACTGGGGCCAGATACAAGCTGTTCTAATGTTTGATTTTTCCTTCCCCTTCTAAAAACTACATTTTATTTTTCTTTTGTGTTTTCTTTTGTCTCTCATCTCTAACCACAACTCCCTTAGTGATGCCTGGGATGTGACTACCAACATCTCGTGTAATTCACATTTTGAGAGTCTAATCCCGTTGGCAGCAGTCCTGACATGTACTGGGAGATGTGCAGATACGATGGTTCGGTGCCATCACACCGCGTTATCGTGGCAGTCGATACAGACAGACACATTCAGAGCCATCAGGTTCCAGAAGAGCTGAGGAGTATTTAACATCAGGGCACTTGTGTTTTGGTGTTGGTAGGTCAGCTCAAGACCCCTAAAGTAGCCACCACACCACCCATGCTTTGGTGTGCTGAGCCAGTGGCATTAATTAACACTGCTGTTAAAACCACCCCCACCAACAACAAAAAAATAGAAGATGCAAACTGTGACACTTTGGGTTGTTATTTTTTTTTCATAAGAGAAGCTGGTCCTGACAGATTGAGAGGAATCAACGTTGTAACTCAGGTTTCTCATGTTGAGCACATTTTAGCTATAAAGCTAATTATAGTAAGGCTTTTTAAATTACTCCCTCCTAGTTCTTGTCCAGGTACCAAAGGAGTCCGTGGTCTGTTTTTGAGCAGATAAAATCCTCCTCCTGGAAGCATTTGTTTATCATATTACAGCTTCACATGAGCTGAGCTCAAGCCTGACCCGATGTTAAGTGTCTGTGGTAGATTTCATTACATCCATATACTGGAAGTCCTGCCAATATACTGGCAGCAAGATCCTGGTGGAAAATAAATGGCAATAAAAAAGAGAAATGATAGCCTCTGTGAGTGGTGAGGAGCAGAGCTTTATTGAGACCGGACAACCCTAGAGATGTCACTTGGCATACAGACACGAGCTTAAGAGAGTGCGAGTGAAAGCTGATATTGGAATAACGACTCTGTGGCACAGGCAGGGGAGTAATTTAATTAATTGCACCGAAATTTCTTTGATGAATAGTTATGTGGTGATAAGCATGAGGTCGAACAGTAGAATGAGTTTCAGCTTTTTAATGGGCCAGCACAGCTGCAGTTTTGGAAGTGTTCCCATTCTGTATTTTTTTTTTCCCCTCTCAGTTTTCTAGCGCTGGCTCTCGGTGCGTGGCCAGGCGTGCTCGTGCACGCACGTGCTCGTGCAGCCCGCCAGGCTCGGCACCTCACCCCCTGCCCCGTGCCTGCCCGGGGAGGAGAGCTGGCCAAAGCCGCTTGGCTAAGGTAGCCACTTTGAAATCAATGCCAGATCGAAAGGAAATTGTAAGATGGTTTCTTTATGAATCCTGCATTTTTTTCCTATGATGCTTTTAACAGGGCCTCCGCTGCAACAGTTGTATGAAGATTTTAATAAAACTTTTCTGGTCTCCAGAGGAGGAGGCATGTCTTTGTTGTTGGAGGGCTGGAGGGAAGGGAACAATGCAACACAGCTGGAATTGGAGCTTTACTCCTGTGATTCCTGGGCCATATTTTCAGACAGATCAATTACTTCTGGCTGGAACCAACCTCCAGCCATTTTCTCGCTGCGCAGGGCTGCATTTCCAGTCACTTGGATACTGCAGCTTGATATAAGCTCCTAACTTGACAGAACTTCAGCTGTAAACATCACTCGTTAGACCTGCGGCCACTGGCACCTATGGTTTACCATGAGTCATTAACTGAAAAATTAGGGATAAGAGTTGTGGGTGGTACTGGCTGGAAGTGATATTTAGTACCTGTCGTAGTTCAGCCCCGATCCAGACCAAACTACACAGTCTCTCTCTCGCTCCCCCCACCCTCTGAGAGAATAGGGAGAGGTAATATAAGAAAAACAGCTTGAGGACAGGGAGAAATCCTTAAAGTTACCGTTACGGGCAAAAAAGACTTGACTTGGGGAAAACTATTCATTTATTACTAAAAACAGCAGGATAGTGAGACAGAGAACAAGATAACCTCCTCCCCACCCTTCCCTCTTCCTGGGCTTAACATCTCTAGCACCTTCCCCCCAGCCGAGCGGCACAGGGGGGAAGAGGGAATGGGGGTTGCGGTCAGTCCATCAAGTGTTGTTTTACCGCTGCTTCATAGTAGGGGGAAGAACTCCTCACATTCCTCCCCTGCTCCAGCGTGGGGTCCCTCCCACGGGCCACAGCCCTTCGTGAAACTGCTCCGGCGTGGGTCATCTCTTCCACGGGTGCAGCCCCTCCAGAACGGCTGTCCCAGCGGGGCCTCCACGGGCCACAGCCACATTCAGGCATCCATCTCCCCCAGTGCGGGGTCCTTCACGGGCTCCAAGTGGATCTCTGCTCCTCCGTGGACCTCCATGGGCTGCAGGGGGACAACCTGCTCCACCATGGTCGTCACCACGGGCTGCAGGGGAATCTTGGCCAGGAGCCGCATTACTGCTCCCCCTCCTTCTTCACTGACCTTGGCGTCTGCAGTTGTTCCTCTCAGAAGAAAAGTTCATCACAACAGGCTGGCAGACACCTCTCAGGATCTCTTCACATCATCCATCTCATCTCCTCTCCACTTCTTGCAGCCAGGCCGGGCTGAGTTGGGCCCAGTCGGCTGCCCGGCGGGAGGCCAGAGGGTGAGGCCTGCAAGGCCCACAAGGCTCGCGCCTCCCCCTCTCTGCCCCCGCTCGGCTGCTTCACATCTTCTCCATTATTTTTTTTTCTGTTTCCCCCTTCTTAAATACGTTATTGCAGAGGTGTTATCAGGGAACATTCTGCTACCAACTGGCTCGGCCTTGGCCAGCAGTGGGTCCGCCCTAGGCCCGGCCGAGTCCACTGAACAAAGGGGAAACGACTTCCAGCAGTGTCCTACAGAAGCTGCCACCTTAGGCCCCCTCACTAAACAAAACCCCAACAGTACCGCTCTGTCCGACAGCCTCAGTGTGAGAGCTGCAGCGTGCTTTGTGTGAGTTACTGGACGGGTTGTGCTGGTTTGTTAAGGGGTTGCCTGTGTTTGGAGAGCTTTGAGAGAAAAGTGACCCCGTTCTGCGGCAAGAGATGGGGAGTCGGGGCAGACCGTGGGGATCGAAGTCGGTGCCTGTCCAGGGATGCATCCCTGAACATCTACTCAGCGGAAGAGAAGACCCTTCTGTTATCCCAGGCGTGGGGCCAGTGAGTAGTCTGCCAAAACAGATATGAACTCTTTGGGCGGAAAACATGTAAATAGCTGATAAAACCTGTCAACATCAAAACATTTTTTTCAAATGCAACAGAGCTGCACAGACACTCTTGTTTTTGAATCATGCTATGTTATTGCTTATTTTTCTTGTGTTTTTTTTTTTTAAATTAGAGTAATATCACGTTACTCTCCAATAACAGCTTCCCACCGAGGTTTGCACTGTGCTTTGCAAATGTTATTTATTGAGCTGTGGAAGCAGAGGCCCGGATCCCAGCCCAGTCACAGCCATCGCTCGGGCCTTCCTCTTGGTAAATAACTATGTGGTCTCTCACTGCAAAATTAGTAAATATACGATGGCTTCTCTTGGGTTCAAGTAGCTTGTAGCGTGCTGTCCCTGAGGACTTTCCTTCTAGTCTCTTATTTCTTTCGATGCTTCATGAATATATCATACACTGCAAGATGCACTGTTATCTTTCATAGCAGACGTCTGCCCTGCTCTCCCTTTCCAACCTGTCTCATGTGACTGCATTTTAATATCTGATTTATTAAGGAGGGTCACTGGTAGTATTGCGTGAGTCTTGCGGCTTTGGCCTCTGCCAGCAACCAAAAGGAGCGGAGGGGCAACGGCACGGTTAGTTCAGTTAGTTGGTCAGGTTTCTTTTTTCTTTCTTGGAACTTTGCCCATCTTATTATGAGTTCTTTAGAGAAATGAAATGCAGCAGTAGCTTGAAGGAATCATGACCACTTTCCAGCAGTAAAAGAGCTCTGGAGTCAGTATATAAGCTTCCTCCCCTGGTTGCAGTTAGGAAGCCAGTTGACAGTATAATGGGCTTTTGGAGGGGGCGCGATAGTTTGTGTGTTCTGTTTGATGTTGCAAATGCCGAGCCCTCAGGGAGATGAGGAGAAAGGATATTCTGTTCTTCAGGAAAGGAAAAGATTAACCAGAAATGTGAACTGAAACTTCAGAGCTTTGTACGACTTAGGTGCGCCAGAGATGAGCTTGCTTACTTTAATGGCAATATCTTCTGTCTTGTAACAAAGGCAGGCGAGTGTTTTTGCAAGGATTTGGTTAGAAAGGTAACGTGTGTGTGTTTATGTAGAGTAAGAGTCACAGCCAGGGCTCAAGATCGGTGAATCTGGAAAGCATGGCAATCCCCTCAAGATGAGTTTCTGACAGTTTGGGTGCTCCTCAGGCGTCAGGGAGACTTGTAACCATGTCAAAGAAAGTCTGGGACCATGTGGTAATTGTTTTTTGAGAGATTTCTGGAAAAAGTGTTTCTGGTGCATTTCTTCTTTCTCACTTCTGCTTCTATTTATATCTATTAGGAGATCTCTTTTTTTTTAAACAGAGGGTCGGACATTTACTATCGCTTCGGACAGAGCTGTAGGGAAAAAATAAAATAACCTTTTGAGCCGTGATCTCTTTGGCCTTTCCTAGTAAATCTTGGTAAAGACAATATATGTGGATCTTTGTCAGCAGAAGTTGTATTTTTATATTCTTATTTTTACCTACAAATTCAAAAATATGGTGGGGTCATGCTTTTCCATGTAAGCTTATGCCGATCTGGCAAGGTTTCATCTTGGTTACATACATGCACCCATTTGCTTTCATGATTTCTTGGCTATTGGAAATGATGGCATATGACAGGTTTCTAATGCTCCAGCTTGGGTAAATGTGGTTCAGAGGCACTGTGGAAGATGTGTTTGTCTCCTTCAGGTCACTTTTAATCTTTTACATTGCTCACAGAACTTATTTTCCTCTTTTCTTTGTTCTACTTACTACAACCCTTATGATTTCTTCTCTTTGGGAGCAGGTAACAGGAATATGGGTCTTTAGATTTCTTACATTATAAGGATATGTGCCATTCATTTTCTTTGGATATTGTTTCTTTCCCTTCATTGTATGAATCTCCTTGTTTCTTTAAGACTCTTTTATTACTGAGTGATAAAACAATGATTAATGCTTGGATTTTGAGGGGGATGCGTCTTCAGTAAATATAGACGGCTGAAACACTGGATTTGATATCGCTTTAATCCACTTTATTCATACACAGTTAAGTCAAAAGTTCTGCTTAAATAAGCTAGATGGCATTAGTTAGGCGTTCAGTCATCCAAAAAGTCTTTGAGAATTAGATATCTGGGGCATTCTGCAGTTGGTTCCATCCCACCTCAAAGATTTCTGAACTTGTGGGAGCAGAACCCAAACTTGGTGTGGGGCAATTGTGGATGTACTTGTCTTTGTGTTTATGAGGAAACACAAGACAATCATCACTTGGTAAGGGTTTTACGGCTTGTTTTCCTGTCTTTTGTTTACACTGTACTTACAGTTATTGCCAGATTCAATTGAAGGAGTTCTTATTTAATGTACAATGATACCTGACCAGCAAGTTCATCCACTTTAACAGCCTGTTTTTAGTGGGCTACGGTAACCATAACACCAGAGAGTGAAGGTACATGAGCACAGCTGTAATTACACAATGGATCTTAATCTGGGGTGATATTGTGAGATATGAATCTATGGCACTTTCAAACTGAAAAATCAATAAATAAAACTTCAAGCGCTCTCAGCACTTCAGATAATGGGCATATTCCAGGATTTAGCACCAGCTCTTGCATCTCTCTCAAAAATAGCATCCTGAGCTTTTAAAACTTGCCTGTCTTGTTGGAATTTCCCATTTTGCAGGAAAACTCTGCTGAGCAAAGGCTGATATTTTCATCTTGCAGTGTTTTCCTCCTTCAAAATAAATGGAGTTTCCAGTTCCACAGGCTTGTATTTCACAGAAAAGTAACGGGGAATTTTTTAGTAAAGTTCAGTGTTCTCCTGTTTAGTTGAAGGAGTTTCATAATAGGAGGTTTTCATAATGTGTGTTTACAGAAAATACTGATTATCGTCACCTATACTGTATTATTATCCCAGTGCCCTTCTGTTGTAGCTTTGTACCAGCCTTCATTTCAGAGCATGTTTAGGCTTTAACCCAGGTGCAATATTCAGATCTCTGGAGGACAGAATCTGCAGCAGCTTTGTTTCTCCACCTCTCCTTTCCCCTCCACCCCACATATATTACACGAGTAAACATGCCCCCAGTGATTTTCCCTTCAGCTTTGTCCTGTTACTCCAACAGCAGAAATCAAGGGAAAGACGGTGTGATCATCTCACTTAAAGACAAGCCTCTCTTACGAATCTAGTGTCCCTAGGCTCTGTGTAGTCAACGAGGAAAAATCCAAACTTCCACAGAGTTATTACGGCCTCTTGAGTTTGGTTCCTACTCCCTCCCTGGAGTGATTTCTCATTTCTATAGACGGGGACCAACAGACTGCATTGAACGCCCGAGGTTAGGCATCATGAATGCTTTGAAGCCATAACTAGACGCAGCATCGTAACTTCAGCAGAGCGCTCAGTTGTTGCTGGTCCCGATGAGGCCGTGATTCAGACGTGAAGTATGCTTGCTGTGAGTACCATCACTGATTTCAACGGGACTGCTCACAGCACCAAATGGTAAGGACATCTTCATGTTTAGGGTTCTCTGTGTAAGTGTCATCAGTGGTGCTCCAGGGAGTAGACAGTGAGCAACCACTGGAGGTGGCATTTTCCCTTTGAAAACAGATTGTGTTTTTCCAGTAGGTGCTGTCTCCTCCCAAATCTGCATCCCAGAGCCAGGCCTAAAGTGTTGCCTAAAGTGCTCACTATCCTGAGAACTTTTTCAAGAACTGTTAGAAATCAGGGTAGGGAGTTCTAGGCACTACGAAGTATTTGTTAATGAAACTTTGGCTAAAGCAACGTCTTAAAATAGAGTGCAGAATCAGCATGCTATCTCAAAAAAAGATTTTTTTTTTTCCCTTAAATCCCTTAGAATTTATTAGGTGGGTGTGAGCAAAAAGGTTGGCTCCAATAAAAACCTAGCTTTGTAATGATTAGCAGGGGCCCAGTATAATTTAAGATATTCTTTACAGTTTATAAATACAGGCTCATAAAAAGCAGAGATATAAGGAAGCTGTGACTTTAAGTCATTAGAAGCCCAGTGGTTTGATAAAATAACAGGAAACAGACAATTTATTATGAGCAATCTCAGTAGCTCTGGATTATCTATAAAACTTTTATGGCCCTCCCCAAGTGGCAAGAGGCCATAAAACTTGCCTGAATGAGGGACTTGTTAATTTACTTGTTAAAGCAAATTAAAAATTTATAAGCGCTTTTAGGTAAATGAGATCTTCTCTCATTGCTGCCCTTGCGGGCTCAGGAGTCCTAGGAGGAAAGAAGTGGTTGCGCTCAAACATCGCAGCAGAACAATAAAAGCTATTAAATTGGTTCAGTTTATTACTGCAGAGCCAGGCAGCTGTTGCCATGGTTTGCTGTGGGATGCCAGAGGTTGACAGCGTGGCATTTCTGTGGCCTTAAAAAGAACGTCATAGCCGTCCCTTTCACCCACCCGATGTCTCCTTCCGCGGCTCTCTTTCCTCCGGTTTTCCTCTGGAGCTGTTCGAGTCAGTCTTCAGCCCGTCGCAGAGACATCGGCATCTCCTTTTATTCTTCCTTGTCTTAGTTGTTGTAAAATAGGTTTATGAACAGGAGAAAAACCTGCACAGTTGCAGCCTGCCTAACCTAACAGCAAAATGAGTTTTATTTTATTTTAATGCTCCTGCTGTAACTAACCACCCTGGTGAGGAATGAGGGCCTGGCAAGGAAAGCAGGGCTATTGGCATCTTTGAGCAGTCTTTGAAAGCTATAAAAATGGATTTGAGAAGTGTTTGTGTAGATCACTTCAACGACATCTTCTTACAGCAAATGAGTTCCAGCTGGAAGCACCATGAGAGTTACACTTAGTCCTTGCAGCTCCAACTCAGAAAAACCCCATTAAGAAATCAAGTTTCTATTGAAAAGTCTTAATATTTAGCAGAAGACCTGCTTCAGGTAAGGTTTTGAACGAGGAGAGACGTAAATCAAGCTGCAGTGAACTTAACAAAGCCTCTCCTGAACCTTTCTTCGATAAGCAGCTTATCTCTACTTGTAGTTACTTCTCTTTTGTTCAGGAAATATCTTTTACAGATCTAATATTATTTATACCATGAGTTAACAGCACTTCTGTGAGGGAACGAGTGGCATAAATTCAAAAGGCTTATATTGTGAACACTTCAGGTGATCACTTCAGATACTTTCAGGTGTCTTAAGACTGGCACCCAAAAGTGAACGTGCCTTGAATCGTCAGTTGTCTAAACGCAGGCCACAGCTTTTAATGCGCATTTCGTCCTTACGCGTTTCATTTAATACCTGTTTCATCCCAGTATGATTTGTATGATTATATAATTCCTGATGGATATTGCAGGTGCTTTCCTTCTGAACAGGAAATAATTGGTGAGAGAAATATGTGCAGTACATGGAGAAAGTCTAGAAGCATGACCTTGAAGATAGGCTTTAAAGAATTGGGGCAATTTAGTTTTAAAAAGATAAAATGGAGTGGAGATACTGATAACAATCTTCAAACACAAGAAGATTGCTGCAAAGTGGAAGGGGAAAAGTCTGCTCTGCATATCCACAATAGACGGGACAAGGTTACGCTGCGGGTGGGAGCTGCAGTGGAGATGTGAAGATAGCTTTTTAAAGGTAAAGGCAGTGGAACTGCACGAAGTCACCGGCAGTGGTTGAAGAGGTCTGGGCTGGGTTAGCTAGTTGTCTGTGGGTCAGGAATGATGCAGGAACAGTTGATCCTTCCTGGGCTATGGGATGGCTGGAGTCTGCCTCTTCCTCTGGTTTTCTGTGGTTTCATAACGCTGAGACTGCTTGGCGCTCGCAGACGGCAGCAGGTAAGATGAGGGCTCCGATACTTCAGGCAACGCTGCCCTCAAGTCTTTATTTCCCATGTGGTTCCCCAGTGAGAGACAGATGTTTAGCAGGACGCTTTTCCTTCACGCTGCTAGACCAAACAAAAGCTTACAATCTCCAGGAATTCAAGTGTAGCGATAGTAATATTCTGGCACTTCCATCACTCAATAGTTGTATTATAAATATTTCATGGAAAAACTGAATCATAAAAGTATTATTTTTGTAGTGTGCCAAGAGTAGATCCAGGCTCTTGGAGCATAAAAAGTATGAAAGTCACATTTTAATATTGTGCTATCCTCACTAAGTACGGTGTTAGTCTGAAACTGTCTGACATATAAAAATAAGGCAGTGCCTCCAAGGTATATTAATGTTGGTTGTGCGGCTAATGGTTACATGGCAAGCTCCCAGCACATTCATTTTAGAGCGCATGTTTCTCTGAACCAGAGATGACTGGCTGGAAAGGTCTCTTGAAATCCCATACGGCATCCCCAGGGACGCCGCTTCAGCCATATTTTGTTGGACCAAGCGTGGATATAAAATGAGCCAGGAGCTCACTGTCTTCCAGTGGGGTTACGCTTCTGCGTCTGCTAGGCACATCTGAAACTCCCAGCCCTAATCCTGGGAATTCATAGTGATGACAGCGCTTGAAGGCCAATGATTAATCTTTCATGTCCTTTCATCCCTAACTACCGTTTGGGTTCTAGATTTTGGAAACCTGAATTCCAAGTGGGTTTGTGGGTGTTCTCAACCTTTCTGGATCTGGCCCGTAACCTGTTTCAACAAAGGAAAGAATCAAGTGCTGAGGCAGAGACTGCTCGGTTCAGGCTGCGCATTTGAGACAGATACAAGCACATAGAGCAGGGCACGACCAGGACGTGGGGGTTTTTATTGTAGGTGGTCTGTAATGGAAATATTGATGGAAATACATTGCTGTTGTTGGAAGCCTGTTGAGCCCAGCATGTTATTTCTGGCATAAATTGGAGGGAGGGAGGTGTCTTGGAAGAGTTCATGTCCCATTGGTAGGGCATCAACTGGCAGGTAGAAGAGCCAGGTTCATGACCCTGTTTTTCTTCGCTTGAAGCAATAACTAGAACGTGGGTCTCTCTTACTCTATGTAGTTGCAACACAGACGTGTCTTGGTGCACCATGAAATAAATCCCCACTGCATACCACAAAACGAACCGGAGAGGCAGGGTCCTGCAGCTGACTCCTTCCCTAAACCCACGTTTTGTTGAGCCTTTTTCCAGCATTTATTAGTTTAGCCTTGCTATTCAATGTTTACGTAAATGACATGATTAAAAGCAAAACAGGAACCCGCGCAGAACGTGGTTCCTGTTAAAACCATTCCAAGTTACTCACTAACTTAACCCTTTTGAAAACCAAAAACACTTCTTGAGCTGCCGACGTGTTTAATGAACAGCAAGCTCACTACTCAAACCCATCAGGGAGGGCGTTTGAATTTACTCCCGCAGGTATTTATTTACAGGATTCACTCATACGGCAGCTAGGTGATGACAACAAATACTGAATAACGTCAGCTTTTTGCCATACCCTGGGAGCACTGAGAATGCCTTGCCTCAGCTTAATTTAAATCATAACCTGCCAAAGTGGTGAAGACCTGCAGAAAATTCATCAGTAGTTCTAAGCTGCACATCTGATCAGGGAGCACATGAATTAGCTTGGTGTTTGTGGTGTAAAGATTTCTTTTTTTTTTTTTTTTTTAGCAACTAGTTTTTGCATGGGTACGGCTTTGCTGAATACTACCCTATGTTCTTATCAGAAAGAAGCTAAGGAAATATAAATTAGAAGCTCATAAATACGGGATTTTCATTGCCTTTGAAGAACGTTGTTTCAATACGGTTTGCATGAGAATGCTTTCGTTGGTTTCAAAAAATGAATTTGGTTTTGGCTAGACTGTAAGTAATGCGTAAGCTGTAACATTTCAAGTGGGTGTCCTCTATCTGAAGTAGATAAAAAGGGACATGAGATCTGTGAGGGGTTAATTCATATGTTCTGAATGAAAATGGAATTAGAAAATGAATTCCCTTCTAACATCTCTGCTCAGCGTGCAGATCAAAGCCATCGTAGGAGTAAATTTATGTCTGATAGTGCGGACGGTTTCAATGCACGCTGGCGAAATATCATGCTGACTGCTGATTGAAAACAGTTGTTAATTCTCTACTTCACTAAATTCAGAGTGGAAAAACTTTCCTTAATAAAGAACAGATTGAAGAGAACCAAGACCTTACTGTGTGGAAATTAATGGCAGATGCATATACTGGTAGTTAAAATGTTTCATTAGATGTTAATGTCTTGCTGTGTTTTTAATTGTTCAGAAATTAGCCTCTAGAATATTAAAACCATCTGTTTGTTATCATGATGAAACAGAATACTTAAATAGTTATTAATTTTGTGGGCTTTTTTTTCCCCTTGTCTGCAAAACTTTGATCTGTTGAGATTTCAGTGGATGCTGGATGCAAAAGTTAAAAACAATTTTAAAACACCTTGGTGCCCCAAATATCAGCATTTGCTGCCTGCCACCCATATTTTGCATGCCTGCTTTATTTTGCGAATTATTATTCACCAAGGAGAAGCTGATGGTTTTTAGTGCATGGGAGGAGTGTGCTGGTGCTTGCTGAGCCTGTATAATGGTTGATTTAAACTGTAAAATGGTACGTTTTCACATGCTGATACTTAATTTTTAAGTCTTGTGGGTAATTTTAAAGCTCAAATATTTCAAAGCATGTAAGAGGTTCCATGTAGATTCATCGGCACAGGGCTTTGTCTTCCTTCATTTCCAATTATTTACAACTATTTTTCTTTTTTTTTTTCTTTTTAGGATTGAATTTTGGGGGAGCTGGAGGTTTTTTATGGTTTTTTGAGTTTTCATTTGTTAGGAAGGGGTTGGTTTTGGTTTTGTTTTGGTTTTTAATCACTTAGATAAACAATAATGGGCTTCTCCCAGGTCATAAATTGGGTAAATACTTCTCTTCATGAGAATATACATCAAATATATTTCCAGTGTAATAGTGAAGATTTGCTTTTTTTTTTCCCCCCGTCAACTGAGATGAATTTAACAGAGTGCTTACATGCTGTCTTGAGGGGCGGCCGTACCCTGTATGCACACACAGCTCTCCTTGGTGAAGAGCCCAATTTGTGATGCATTTTGTAATGCTTGCTATGCGTGACTTAAGTGTGAAAATTTATTCAGTAAGTCTAAACATTACTTAGAGAGCCATTAACATATCTTTCCAAGTGATTTTTGACCTTTTCCTGAATAAGCACTTTACAAATTATTAAATAGCAGAATGAGGATTCATTCAAGTAACCATAATTTGATAATAGTCCTGTGTTAGAGGGTTTTTTTGCACTTACCTTAAAACAATAATAAAACTCCACTTACCTAGTATATGATTATATTTTCAAGACAGATAAGTTTAGTACAATTTTAAAGCATATGAAAGAGAAGTTAATTTTTTTTTTTTACCAGTATAAGGTACAGAAATGGTCTGTCCAGTAATTATAGTGGACACTCAGTTCCCTAAGGGGATTCTGTATCCCTTGAAGTGAGTGGGAACGTTCCCCTTGCTTGCGGTGCGTACCGGATCTCGCTCCGACTCCTTGCTTCTTTCGAGGCTGCCAACACAAGGGCTAATAACTCTAGCTGGCAGGGTGATCTTCTGGAAATTAAGGTGGTTTTGGACTTGGACCGAGGCAACCAGCTCATCAAATCTGTCAAACGTTAAATCATCTTTGGTCACTGTTGACAAGGGACAGACTCCGAGATGTATCAGGAGATTTTTTGACATTTGCAAAGAGGAGGACTCATTATTTGAACTGGTGAAAGTAGTCCAAGGTGAAGGCACAGTGCTGCAATATATTTTGCATTAGTTCTCAGGATGAGAGAGGAAGAGAGGTAAGCAGAAAGAAAAGAAAAAAATCCAAAAATAATGTAGAACAAGGCCAAACCCCAACAACAAGCCGGTATTGTTAGGAGTTTGAAGGCATTCTGAGTTTTTCAAACCAGCTGCAGCTCTTGTTATGTTAGTCCAGGCAAAAATTCAATAAGATTTAAGACATGAAGTCAACGTGTGGTTTAAGGATGTAATTCTTCAGAGTTTCTTTTCCTGGTAGTGCCTGAGTCCTTGCCACCCCTTCCCACCATCTCCTTCTTCCTCTTGCCAAACTGAAGATCTCATCTGAGTTAGAAGCAGTCCAGGAAACGAAGAAGAAAAAAAAGAACCTGCTCATTTTGAACCTGGCTGAGTTCCCTGCAGAGCCCCGGGTCAGCTGCAGCCGTACAGCCCAGGGCGTCTCAGCGGCCTGGGACAACGCCGCCCGGAGCGGTGGGTGACAGCAGGGTCAGGCTCCCCGAGCAGGAGCGATGCTGCGAAACTACGGCCTCAGGTAGAGGAGAATGGTGAGCTGTTAGTGCCAAACCGCCCGGTGTACGGAGCAGGCCCAGGGCTGCCGGCAACCCATGCACAGCCTGAAATGCTGAGATATCTTATTTTGTTAAAAGCGGTTCCCTCCGAAGAGAGTGGAGCGTCTGAGAGAGAGCTTCCTCTAAGTGGCAACTTGCCGTCTATCAGAAGCTAATCCAGATTTAAACAACTCAAACAACAGTTCCTCCCTTTGCTTTTCTCCCGAGTTATTTGTGATGACTAGCTTCTCTTCATCTCTAAACTCATCTCCACATCAATGACAGCTGCTAATGAATTCACATGGTTCATTCCCTTCCCTTCTGTGCTTCTTCAAATAGATTTGCTTTGCCAGATACTTCAGCTCCACTTTCCTGCTAACAAATTGGTACGGAGGTATATTATTATGACTTCTGCTTCTATCATTCAAGCAAGAGGAAAATACAATATGTGTAGATGTATATGTCAAAATGCTTTTACTCCCCCTCCCCCTGTTTCCTTCACATTATTAAATTATAGAGAAATGCTATCATAATAGCCTCTTGGCCAAGTCACAGAGAGCAGAGTTATGGTTCCCTTGATAAATTGCAAAACATTATTAAGTTTTGCTCTCTGGACTGAGAGTATTGGCATAAAAGGACATCAACCACAGTCATATTGGTCTTGATTGCTGCTTAATTGCTGCTTGTTTGTGTTAGGGATCATGTGGTTTGATTGATCTTGCCCTGCTTTTGTCATTATAGTTACAACTTCCTAGTTTTCTCCTTGTACAGAGACCACAGGATGACTTTTAAATCTTGAATAATTTATATGGCAGGCCAGTTAAATGGCTTAAAATAGTATTATATTTTTAAGCCAATAGCTCAACCTTCAAATCGTTATTTATGCAACCAAGTTATTAAATATTTATTCTGGGCTTATGTCGAGCTATGAAATAACAGGGTTCTTTTATGTAAACAGTGGCGAGCATCTCGAGGTCCATCCATGAATGCTGATATTTCCTCCTTCAAGACATTTATTTACTTCTGTAGCGTTAACTGGGTGTCAGGTTAGTGGTCTACATTGAGGGAAAACAAGGACAATGGTAGCTGTGACTTAATACAAGCGAGCAAGTACTATCACTCTGGTTTTTTTAAAGCTTGGTTCATGGAGCTGCTTCACATCTTTAGATGTTCCCAGAAGGTCTCATCCCATCTTGCATCTCCTTTGCACATGAGGAGCAACCATCCTGTGGACTTGAAACAAGTGGAATCCCACAGAAACTGCCTTGGTGATGTGTTTCCCCCCATTAAAACAGATGGAGGCTTTTTAGCTGAATTTGCAGAGAGCTGTAGAGCTGCAGTGCTCTTAAGGTTTTTTGACCTGGCCTGTTTGCTTTTTGTTCCATCATGTGATTCATTTTATCTTCTTACTTAAGTATTCTTCCAGTAAGTTATACATTTCAAAGTCAACCAGAGGCCAGGCAGAGTCCTTAGGGGATTGGATGTCAGACACTCCAGGCTAAATCGGATAATATTTCTGTTCTCCTCTCCCCTTTCTAGAGATTCAGAGCAAAGGCAGGGTGTTTGCCTCCACTTTCCTACCTCACCTGACCTTTCCTGTCCAACAGACACAAAAATTCCTTGGAGGACCAGGGCTAAGACTGGGACAGAGCCCCTGAGGCCACAGGCTGGTCCCTGTCCCTGTCACCACTGAAGCAAGAGCCGGTAACGGTCTAAGAAGGAGGATCTGGAAAGTCAACGTTCAGGTTACCAAGTGCTCTGAAACAGGCTATTCTTACGCTCTGGTTTTTAAATAAGCAAGCTTAGAGGGAACCACAAAAACCAGTCCCCGGTGGAAACTCTTGCAGCAAACAGACGTACGCTGCTCCTTGTAGGGTATTCCCAGGGCTAGGGTGGGAGATGCAACTCCGTGCCCATGGAACGCAAAATCTGCTTTGGGGACATACGAAGCTGAAGCACGAAGTGTGGATGGTGTAAATGGTCAGCACTCAGCTGAAGAGCATGTAGGACTTGTGCCGTGCATGGATCGGAATGCAAATGGATGTACTTCCGTGCGGACAAGGATGGTGTGCCTGTACCAGGCAGGAAGAGGCACTAAAGCAGCTGTGGTTTTTAGCGGTACAAAAGGTAGTTTTCTTGACGCAGAGCCCATGGAGAGCTGGTGAAATCCAGAGTGGGATACAAACAAGCTCAGCAGCGGGACTGAGTAAATACTGGGAGGGGCAGATCGATTCCACCCTGAGCGCCGCGGCTCTGGCAGCCTCGAGCAGGCCGGCTGGACCCTCGCCCTTTATCCCTCTGTGCCGCGCGAGTCGGTGCTGTGGAAGCTGCTTGGGGAGATTGATTGGTACAATGGAGTGCTTTGCAAGGTGTAATTTTAAAGGCCGTATTTCTCACTGTGCAACCATCAAAATGCAAAGGGTCAGAAGAAGCCTATATTTTTTTGCAATTCAGCTTTTAAAGTGTGCTGAAATACGCTTCATTTGTCGCAATTGCCAACAGCTTGCAGTTTCATACAGCTCTTAACAGGAGCCGGGGAACAGAGCAAGTCTGTTACATTTTATATGGTGTATAATGTATGTATGATTCTGGGGTGTGATGAGTTTATGTCAAATTTATCTTTGATTTCTGTATAAACAGCACAGAAAAAATGATGGGCTGCATTCTCTGTGTGACTTCGATAAAATAGAGCTCCAGAGCTACTTCAGGGTACCTTCTGTGAGCTGTTCATCTAAGGTTGCTCAAGCATATAATGAAGGAGAGGAGGATCTGGAAATAAATGCCCGTTCTCTTCATCCCCCACCCCTGCTTTGGCAAGGATGCTATTTATTCCTAGCCTGTGTTGCTTCTGCTGTTGCTACTGTGAGCAGAACACGATTACTTGGTGTTTCTGTTATAACAATGCTAAATAGCCAAATTCTCCCCAGGAGAAGAGGGATGTAGCTCTGTTTCTTTCAGAAAGATTCCCCTCCCCAATTTAAGGCAGTAGAGGATGAGTTCCTCTGCTCCAATGTCTTGAGCAAGTGCAGCAGCAGAGTCTGGATCAGCTCAAAGGCAGCAGGAAATGACCGTCGGTGCTTTGGAATAAGTAAGTCAAAGACACCCTTGTTCAGTATAGTAGAGCTAAACAGGTAATTGTTTATAGTTATTTGTTCAAGTTCTATTAGATTTAGATTTTTTTTTCTCAACAGGAAATTGGAAAAAATATATATGTGTGTTTATTCTTGTTTTTCATAAAAAGAATTTTTGAACACAAAAGTTACTTTTTCTTCTCAGTAGCGGCAGGAAGGAAACAACAAAAGATAAAATCTTGTCTTTGTTGGTGCACCTCACTTTTACCAGACAGGTATGCAAAATAAAGCTTCATATTCTGCTAGGGATGTCAGATCCCAGGATGATGGCATGTAGGCCCTGATCCTCAGCAGCTGACAATTTCTTGGAGCGTGTGCATTGGTTGTGGTAAGATTAAATACCAAGATATACACAGAGGGCCTCTCCTAATGTTTTATTGTATCTCTTAGGTAACGAGATTTTTCTTCCCTGGTGTGACAAATATCTTTGTATTAATACTGTTCAGAGTCCACACACGGTGTGAATTCTTTTGTCATATTTACTGCCTAAACTTGTGCATTGTAGATATCCCTCCTCCTCGTTAGCTCACCTCTGGTTTGCTTTCCTCGTGCTGCTCATCAGTTTGGCTGGTCAGGCAGACGCGATGGTGAACATGGCTTTGTTAGAAAGGCAGGGTGGAGGTCTTGCTCCAGACCCATGGCCGCTGCCTTGAACCATCTTTAAAGCCCTGGGTGACGTTGTAAGTGCTGTGTAAGTAGTAGTTGTCTGTCGGTAGCAAGATAGATTTTTTTAATTATTAATTATGATTTCAATCACAAGTAGCAAGCCTTGATTTACATTGTTGTTGGCTTTTTCCTGCTATGCAGTTCTCCTTTTACTTGTTTTCATACAGCCAGATTTGTTCTCAATCATTGCTAAAATATGTTTTCTTTGAATCAAATACTCAGACCTACACGAAATCTGCTGTTGCTCTTTCCTGACTGATGGGAGACGCTTTTGCTTGGGTAGGGCAGGGACCGGCTCCTTAGGCTGTGTTTGTGCGCTGCGTGCAAAGCGGGTGTGACTGCCGTGCCCGGGGTCCGCGTGCCACCGTCCCACAGACGGGGCTGGAGTTCAGCACTGTTGTCATGTATGTGTGTGAAAGTCAAGCTGACCAGAAGAGTAAAATTTTTTTTCTTGTTTATTCTAGATAAAATTTCAAATACAGCATCCTTTAACTAAATGATGTTTGGCTCATTATCCTTTAATCCACTGATGTTATACTTCTGATTTTTTCTACTCAGTTATTCTGTTTAGAATCAATTATGCTTCAATATCAATGTCATATTTTGAAATCAAACTTAATAGATTTTGAAGTGAAAAATACGTTTCATTTAAGTGCAAAATGATGCTGCAATACATATTTTAATTTGCTGATGATTTTCCCATGCCAAACTCCTCCTATTTGGTGAGTCCTGAAGAAAAAGTGATGGATTCGCAGTGATTCGTGGTAATTCATGCTAAGGTGGTCCAACCCGATAACTAGGATCTTGCTGGGTTCAGCTGGGCTTGCTTTTTTCTCACAGGCTGAACTGGCCATTGCTCCCTGGCCTTTGGCCACCCAGAGCAGCCTGCAGTTGTCAGCAACTGTTTGATTTACTGGTGCTTCTGCCTAGATCCACGCGTGCAGTATTTGGGAAAAGTATGTGACTGCTAGCAGTGACAAAAATTCTCATTTTCAGAGCCTGACTTGAGTTTGGGTTGCTGGGTAGAGCCCAGAGAGCAAGTGCAGGCGAGCTCTGTGTATATGAAGGGACGGGCAGAAATGTCTTTGGACTGTGCAGGGCCATTGCCCTGGTCACGAGGAACTACTGTCACGGGTTTGGGACTGAGCTGGACCTGTTGAGGCTTTCCAGAGCCAGGAAGCATTGCTAGCAGAGCACGTACGAGTCTGTTCACCAGCCGATCTGAGCTAAAGAATATATTCACCCAGGTAGGAGCTGGATCAGAAGAGTTTTGGACTGTCTTGCCCTTGCAAAAGCTGTATAAATAAAAAATGACAGGCAGAACTGAAAGCTTAAAATTCCCCTCCCTGCAGCAGGGTTATGCCATCCCTTGGGGAGCAGGCGTCCTCTTCCTCTAGGACTCAGCCGAAGGCTTAGCTGGCTGCCTGCGCTGTAATCGGGAGAAGTGTTAGTATTCATAACTTTAAAGTATAATGTAGTGAAATAATCCTTTAATTCCATATGGTGTGGAAACTCAGGCGCCTTGAAACTATACCATAGATTTACTGCTGCCAAATGGTATGGGGTTTTAAATTAAAATATATTTTTTAAAAAAAGAGCTCGGAAGAGCCACATTAGGGTGGTTTTGACATGATGTATAAGCTTTGTGAAAAAGGCTTTTGCTAAATTCTCAGCGGGTTTGTTTTGCTTTTTGTTACTTGCTAACCAGACACTGCTACTATGGAATTATCTAAAGTGGCTTAGGGATCCAGCAAAGCAAACTGCCGTCCTGAGGGGATGATGTTCCCTGTAGTCTGAGGCTCAGCTGCCCTTTCATCCTCCCTTACGCCTCTTAACATGATTGACTATCTCTGTCCTTCATTCTTTTCCTTTCTGAGACAAAAAGCAACACAGAACCATGTTGTTATGGGTTATCCTTAGGAGTGTTTTATGGCTTAGGCACCCCATCCTTTCATTTCACGGAAATGTCTGACTCACGTAGCAACTGCAGCACTTTCCCCGCAGATCTGTCCTACTCCTAAGCCTGATATTTAGGTCTACTTTACCCCTGAACTTTGAATGGCAGAAGAAAGCAGAGCAGAGAGCTGCTTTCCTTGGACACAGCTGAATTTTCAGTTTGCCCTTTCACTGTCACAAAATAGGGTTGAATGTTTCCCTGGTGCAAAAATAGTTGCATTGGATTTCATGTCACCTGAAAAGCCCTCCACGCCCGGAAAGAAGAGTTGCTTCTTACTATTACAGCAGTTTTGTGTTGATGTTTTTGCATCTTCTGTTTATTCACAATCTCAGCAGTTTCTGGCCAGTTTCTTTGTGACCTTTAGGCCTGAGCTAGTCTCTCTTCCTTCCTTCATCTCAGTGGTCACTCTCAGTGTAGCAGATCTTACACCTCCCTCTCCTCCCCGCGCTCTCTCTGTAACCTTCTCGCTCTTTGTGGCCCTCGTGGCAGTTCCAACTCTGCATCTATTTTGTGTTACTCGGCCGGGCAGCGCAGAGTGGTATGTCTGAAGTTTTTTTGACTTAGTTTATGAGTAGCTGAGTGCTTTTCACCAAAGCGTGGTGTGGTAAGGGCCAAACTCCCACCCAGCCGCTCTCTCATGCTCCTCCTCAACAGGGCAAGGGGAGAAAATGAGATGAAAAAGCACGTGAGTTGAGATGGGGAGATTACCAGCTACCGTCACGGGCAAAACAGCCTCGACTTGGGGAAAACTAATTTAATTTGTTGTCAATTAAAGTAGATTTGGAGAGTGAGAAATAAAACAAAAATTATTTGTGGAGGTGGAAGCACCACCTTCTCCCCCCAGCTCATTGTCACTCCTTTATTCCCCTGTGTCCCCCCGCGGGGGCTGTGGTCTGTCTGTAACAGCTCCTCTCTGCCGCTCCTGTCCCCTGCTCTGGCGTGGGTCCCCACGGGTGACAATTCCTCGAGGAAAAGCCTGTTCCGGCGGGAGCTCTGCAGGGAACACCCGCAGGCTGCCGGGGGGTCTCTGGTCCCCCTTCCCCGTCCCTGACCAGTTCGCAGGGTGCACGCTCAGTTCCCCCCCACCCTCTTCTTCAGTCCTCCCGGCGGGGCAGGGACAGCCAAAGCACCGCGGCCAAATACAGCTCGCGTCTGTACGAAAGGGAAGAATGAAAATCCAGGTGGGTGCAGGTGTTCTCAGGGCTTTTTCTGGGGTGAGAATTGGGTGTGGTGGGGAATGAGAAATGAAAACTGCCGCGAGTCCCAGCCCGGTGCTTCAGCCAGCAGCCATCCTTCTGGATCTTTCTTTATTCTTTCCTTCCTTTCTTGTAATAGAAGTGTAGTTACCCAGTTCTGCTTTACTTTTCAGTACCTGCCAATAGATTTAAAGGCATTACAAAATAATATGGTCTGTAGTGCAAGAAAAGATATCCAGAAATACAGTATGAAGATGCTAAGAATAGAAAAAACGTCCTACAAAAGTTTAGGAGACATGGATGTGTGCCAGGGTTCCAGCCCTGTGCTGTTCAGCCTCAGCAAGTGGACTGGAATCATTCATTATCACTTTTTTTTGCATGCACCCCATCTCTCTCTCTCGGGGAATCCTTGAGGCTGCGCAGATTCGTTGCGAGTCAGCAGGACTGTGTTGTCAGGGGTTTGTGCTTTTGGATCTAGATAATGTCTCTATTTCCTCTTTGTGAGACCCTATAGATGGATCCTGACGTGGATAAATTCACTGTACAGTGAAAGCGCGGAGTCAAATACGCTTTTTGCAAACCCTTCTTGGTTCCCACTCAGTGTGAACTGGAAGAGTAACGGCTGTGTTACTGCGGGACGGTCCTCGGCGAGACGCTGGAGTAGACATCACGGCAGTTCCATGCTGGCTTTGCTTGTTGCGTGGGGCACCCTGGCAGGAATGATACAGGAACAAGAGGTGTCAATGTTGCACTTCAATTTTTTTTCCAAGGACAATTGCATTTTGGAGGGGAAGCTGATTTTAGTGTTCCCATATGCTCCAGAGTACACTGCATACAGTGTAACTACAGGTCCAGTCTTTTATTTGCAGACCTTTTTTAGTAGCACTATGTTATTTCAGCATCACTTTAAGTGCTTGAATCTGTGCAAGTAGATCGAAATGAACCATTCCCTGTCCATCCATGTTAAGTGTTCTCATGCGCCTGTGTAACTCTAGGTTCTTAAAAGAAGAGAATGGACGCTTTTTTTTTTTTTTTTTTTTTTTTTTTTTAGTTTAGCACAGATTGATGGGTTTTGGAATAAAATGTAAACCCTCAACAGTTTGGCACATGGAGAAACTCAGCTTGGAAAAAAAGAAAGGAAAATATGGAAAGCTTATAAATCTTAACTTGGACTTACTTCTGAGCTTGCTGTCTAGTCTATGCAGTTTGTTTTGTTCCTGCAGAGTTTCAGGCTCGGATATCTTTGTCATATTCTCTTATTCCTTGTACTCTTATTCCTTGTAAATTGTGTCTAGAAAAATGACACCTGCTGGGTTTTTCTTATTTTCTCTGTAAATAGCTGGAATTCACAATGTAGTAGAAGTGTAGAAAAAAAAGCTGTTACGAATAGTTAGCAAATAACTAATGTGTGAAAACGGTATACAAAATAAATTGAGGTTCTAAAAATAAAATTTGAGACTGGAAAAAATTATTCAGACCCCAGTTCAATAAGAGTTTTTCCATCATTGAGCGGATGTTGACAAAAGACTGAGTCAGGGAAACTCGATCCCTTTTCCTTTGGGTGGTTAAATTTTAAACCTGAGACCATAAAATTACAGTATACAGTGGTCCTAGATAAGATCTGTGAGTTATATATGAAGTATTAGACTTCTTGAATTCGTTATCCTCCCCTCCACCTCCAAAAAATACTACCTAGATCTATTAGATCTGACTGATAAACTATTCAATTTGAAATGAAAATCTTTTTACTTGAGATTTGCTGGCTGAGCGGTGGAATATTTAGTTTACGTATTAAATTGTAAGCGTTTGACAAATAGCTCTAGTTCTTCTGTTAGATTTTCTTCGAGCAGAGAGTACACCTGTGCCATTTTTTGCGGTTGTGCTCATACACCACAATTCAATTGTGTGTCTGAGCCTGTAGTTTTATGTACTTTCTTCTTTCTTTCTTTTGACTGGGAGCGAGCACCCAAAACTGCCTTTACTAACAAAGGGCATAAGGGGGGAAGGTAAAGCAGCACACACACACCCCAAACTTGCAGATGCAATTTGCTTTGGGAGGGAGAAAGTGATGACAGCCGTTAGGTGAGGACGCTTCGTGCGCTCCTTTAGTGGGCCTGGGAGAGAGCAGCCGTGTATGAGCAGTGTATTCGGGTGGGAATGTACACGTGGGGGAGTGAGCAGAAAGGGATGTCTTATGTGCGTGCATCTAGAAAAGAGAATGTTGTGGTTTTGTTTAGTGAGGGGGTCTAAGGTGGCAGCTTCTGTAGGACACTGCTGGAAGTCGTTTCCCCTTTGTTCAGTGGACTCGGCCGGGCCTAGGGCGGACCCACTGCTGGCCAGGGCCGAGCCGATTGGTAGCAGAATGTTCCCTGATAACGCCTCTGCCATAACGTATTTAAGAAGGGGAAAAATAAATTTAAAAAATAAAAAAAGAAGCAGAAGCGGGAGCAGAGAGGGGGAGGCGCGACCCTTGTGGGCCTTGCAGGCCTCACCCTCTGGCCTCCCGCCGGGCGGCGACTGGGCCCGACTGGGCCCGACTCGGCCCAGCTGCAAGAAGTGGAGAATATGTGTGAATTTTTGTGTGTGTTTGTGCAGCGTGTTTCTGGGAGCACTGGAAAAACATGAGGCAGAAGAAAAAGAGGGGAAAAGAGTTGGTAGAGAGAGTTCATGGAGAAGGAACTTTTCGTCTCCAGTCATGAAGTGGAGATGTGATTATCTATTTTTGTACAGTCTGAATAGAAATTACTATGAATGGATTAGTAATTAGAATAAGTTTGGAGGAGTTGTTTGGTATATGAATACTGATAAGTGTATATTAAGTACCCCTCCAACTATACTCTGTGCCTTTACCTCTGCTGCCAGTATTTACATATGTGATTTTAAATCCAAATTTCTGAAGTTGACTTTTTGCCATTATTAACCTCAGGAGTAACATGTTTTCACAGAAAATCAATCCAAGTTAAGCATCAACAAGGTTAAACCAAAATTTTAATACATTCTAGCAAAATATAGTGAAATATACGTTAAAACAAATATATACATTTTCAACATTGCGGTAGATGTAGTTAATATCTTCCTCTTGCTGTATACATGTGTATGTGCTTGTGGACATGTGTGTAATGGATGTATATGGTAAATAATGTATGTATATGGTAAATGTTCGTTTCAGTACACTGCTGTTGTAACTGTTGACCTGCACAAGCCGTGGCTTAAGAGAAAGCAGATGTGTTCTCAATTGTATTGAAAATATAGTTTGTATTTTTTTTATCTTTTATTTATTACAATACCAGTAAAGTTAATTAAAGCTGGTTTGAAAGGCAAAATCTGATACCTATTAAGGAGATCATGTTGTTTTATGAACATTGAGCTTAGTCAGAATTTTTTATAGTACCAGGCAATGTTGTTAGGGGCTCATCCAGCAAAAGGCCTCCTGGAGCGATGGCTGCTCCTTCCCCTGGGGAGATTTCCATGGATCTTAGACCCTCAGTGCTCTTATGCTGTCAGGAGGGACAGATTGATTCTGCATGTGCTTCAGTGTGACGGTAACAAACTGGATCTGTGGCATAAATAACTTGAGAAGTCTAAAAGTTCCCAAAATGGAGGTCTTAAACTGCAATTTCCTTGGGACATGAATGTTGCCTTCTTCTACCTGCAGGGCCTTGGCCCGCACACAAGCTGTCGTGCACATGAGCTTGCTTTGCTCTGCGCTCTGTTCCGCGGAGATGCTGCTTTGGCATCCAGGCTGCGTTGTGCCGTGGCAGAGCTAAAGCACCACGTAAATGCTGTGTTGTGGAGGTGTGGGGGTGGGTTACAGAAGAGCAGCGGACATGGGGATTTACCTGAACCAGGCTAAACTCTTGCTCTATTTGTGTTTTCTCTTTCCTGCAGCTCAAGCCAGGTCAAAACAGTTGCCGAGACAGTGACAGTGAAAGCGCCAGCGGGGAATCGAAAGGTTTCCATCGAAGTAGCTCTCGGGAAAGACTCAGTGACGTAAGTAAAACTCCTGCAGCCAAATACAGCTCTGATTAACCCCGGTGTAGTTTTCTGAGGGGTGTAAGTCATAACTGGATTTAATTTCTGGGATGGTTTGTTGCTAAGATCTCTTTCCCTTTGGGGGGTTGGGAGAGGAAGAGGTAACTTAGGTCTCCTGCTCCCATTCAGTAAACTTCTTAAAGTTTGGTGCAGTGTCTGCCTGTGTGGATACACTCATTCATTTTGAAATAGTTGAAGGCCATTGAATGAAGTTAAAATGCTCTGCATAGTTGAGAAGTGAGATGGCCTCTTTTTACCCCAAGTGGGGAAGCAAAAGAATGTATTTCTTTGGGCTAAGTACTGTCTTTATGAAAAGTATTAGAGTGTAGAGAGACTCAGCTAATGTATATATAATGAATTGATATAACATGGCCAGCAATAGCATAAGCTCTGCCTTTATTGCTCTGCCTAAACTGCCGTGGAAGATCCTAAGATGGCAGCTCTGTGGAGAATGTTTTTCTCCATTGACGAACGCTGGCCATTCATGAATGTCACGCATGAGTTATTCCAACATATGAATGATTACAGAAATCTTTCTGTTGCTGCAATTAAGCTATTATTTATTATGTGTACCATCACAATCCTTGAGTGTTTTATTCATGGCTCTGGGTCCTCTGTGCTACATGCTTTACAACACAGAATATAAAGATAACCCTGTCCTAAAAGTGTATCTAAATTAAAGATTTTGTAGGTCAGATCGTTTGCTGGTAAAAGCATGGATAGCTACATCAGTCAGACCAATTTGTATCCCCCAGTAATCTGGCCCTACTTTTAACTAACCCACATTTTGGAAATGGGGATTTTATTGATAGCATGTCCATGTAGATTTGGATGACAGATACCAGATGGTGTCCTCTATAGGCCAATCCAATAAAACTGAATTGAGCAGACATTAAAAAAAAAGTACCTTTGTAAAGGATACATTTCGTTGTGCAAATTTAAGCCTGAAGGCATGCAGCTAGCAATTTTTGCTGAATTTTGCACGTCACTGGAACAGTTGCCTGATATATTTTTTTTTTTTGTAAAGATGTGAAATCTGTAACGCTCTCTTTCCTCATCCCTTTGTCACATTATTTTAGAGGTCCATTCCTCCCCAGAGCCAACCTTTATGGGTACATTCAGTTAGACACTTCAGAGCCTGCCCTTCATAGCTGTCAGGTGAGGTCAGTCTCGGGGCTGTAAGGTATCTTTGGAAGAGGAGAGAGAAACCAAAGAAGACAGTAAGTAAATGCTCTGTGCAGGTAGCAGTGGATGGCGACTGACCGTCAGCCTGTCACTGTTGCCATCCTCGTTTGCGCTGAGCCCTGTGGCAGCTGAGGAGTCACGGCAATGAACTTCACAATTACATAGCACCTTCCAGCAAAAAAAATTCACAGCTCCTTACAAACACGGTTTTAATTTAGCCTTGTCACTCCCTTGCAGTGTACTGAGTGGAGAGAGCTCTGAGGCTTACTTCAGCTTCCAGCAGCTCACAGCGTTGCAGTGCCAGACCTGGCAGTGAGAGCCGAGTCCTGGTTCCCCGTCCGTCGATCAAACACTGTTTTTCTCTGGTGTTTTTACAATACTTTCTCTTTGTCTTGGCACTATAGCGAATTAAAAGGAAGTGGAGAGCAAATACAACTTCCCTAGTGCACCCAGGAGAGGATATAGGGATTCACAGGTTGCTCAAAAGGAGCGTTGCGTAAATATATGTGAAAATGTATATTTTAAAACATTATACATAATTTTTGTTTTGCTTAATAAGTAAGTTCCTTTATGCTTTGATAATTCACTGCAATACAAGCTTGTTTCTGTGGTCTGGTGTTGCCAGTTCAGCTGAGATTTGAGAAACACGCATGAGATAACTCTCATCTTGCCTCTGCATGTGATGGCCTTTCCCAGATTCTTTCAGTTAAGAAAAGTAAACACCGTTCTGCGTTTGTCTCTCTCCCAAAGACAAACACCTCGTGTTTTTAAGTGACGGGACCTCACAAAGCGACAGTGATGCTTCCACTTCCAGCTGTGGGTGAGCCCGCCTTGAACTGTCCTCTTAGGCACCAAGATGCATCAAGGGCTTAATAAGGTTATTTTAAATAGTATCTTTTGAAGGAGTGAGTTGTCTAATGATATCTACCAATTACTATCTGGAAAAAACTACAAACAAAAGAGTAAGTTTTCTCTGAAGATCCTTTTCTGATTTTAACACTATTTTCTTGGAAGAAAATACAGAAAAAGTTGTGTATTCAACAGAAGATAGAACAAAAATATAAAATATTGCAGGCAGATTAACCTGGAGGTCAGAAGGCAAATTTTGGACATGAAATATAATGAATCTCCACCGATACAGCCCGACAGCATTGTAAGATGACGCATGGCTACAGCATGGAAATATGTATAATGAGTGGAGTGCAGATACTCTAGGTGGATGATCGATTTTCAAATCCCTAGTTGTAAGCAAGCTGTTAAAACAGAAATGTTAGCTTCATGAGCTTTAATGTGCAGCCTAAGTGATAGCTTAGTGACAGATGCAGAGTGGGGGAGAGGGTATAATGAATATCCAGTTGCAAACTGACATGTCAGTGGCTTCATTCCCTCTCCTGTCAGATACCTTTCAACTCTGTGTATTGTAAATGTACCTACAGCCCTTGGATATCGCAGATTGATGCAAAGTGTGTTTACAAGGGATGACTCCTTCCCAGGCTAATGAGATCCAAGCAGGTAATTTGCAGTATTTGCAAGAGAGGTGGTCAAAAATGAAAAGAAGATAATTCAATGAAAAGACCATGTTAAACAGGAGGCTTTTCTCATAATGAGGCTTGAAATAGCATCAGACAGTAGGAAGAGGAATATCCGATGTTCTTGTCAGATGCAATGCAGTGAGACTGATTTCCATCAACTCCTTTCTTTGTCCTCATCTCGCACACGTGTACGCACACACAGACCCCTCTGTGAGAGAACATAATTAGCAGAGAACTTGACCTCTGCTAGATTGGGGATAACGACTGCTCGAATGCTCCATTGCAGGCATTTGACAGTGCCCTGGTGCATTTCCCCGTTTGAATTTCATAAACTCATTTCTCTCTGCCTTTCTCCCCTATACAGTATTTTTTTGGAATGACAACTTGTTTTTTCTTTTATGGGCAGAGGTAGCTCCAGGGGCCTAAAAGAGAAATTGGAGAGCTGCTCCTCCTTTATATATAGGGTGCTGTAGTCAATTTAATCTCGTCAAAATCTTGCCAGTAGTAGAATTCATTTTGTTGAGATTTTGCTTGGAGACAAGATGGCAGCACTTTCTCTTTTCCTCGGTTTGGAACTCGGTCAACTTGTTTTTCTTACCTTTCTGTAAGTATTTAATTCTAAATGAGTCTTCCCACTTTGGAATACAAGGTGCTTTTTAGCCATATTTTATAAAGCTGCCAGGAGATTACTTGAGGAAAATGTGAGAATTACAGCAGCTGTCCTGGATGGTAAATGCCCTGAGTAATCCAGGGTTCAGCCACCTCTTTGCTAATTTAAAACAAATCAAAAAACCTAATTTCTTTGGTGCACGTTCCTAAATTCCTGGTCTTCCACAGGACTGAAGCTCACACTCAGGTGTAAAGCCAATGCAGCTAAAAACCTGATGTCTGTGAAACAAACCTTGCTCATCGTTTTGGTAATGATGATGCAATGGCAGTGCAAACCTGCACTGGTGGGAGCGGGCGGACAACCTGGTTGGGCACCCTCAGCCCTGCCTGCTGCCTCTGGTGTTGGTTGTTGGCTTTCAGCGCCTCTCGCATGTGGTCGTCAGCTGAAGGCAGCACAGATCTCCCACTCTTGCTGCACAGCAGAAACGTGACTGCCTGCCCTCTACTTGCTGTTGCTGAACAAGGAGTCATAAGTTGGGGGAAATAGTTGGCGATTAGTCTGGGTTATTGTTCTTGAGTAGGGAGTGGGACAGGAGCCTTTCAATTTGTCGCCTCCGTTAAAAGTCTCATCTTGGGCTCTCATCAAAGTTGACACGTTCTTTCCTGAGTGCTTCCCTTTCCCCAGCGCTTTGTAGCGGTGTGCCCCTGCTCTGTTGTGTACTGTGCACTTGAGCAAAGGTAACAGTGAGATACCAATGAGGAGTATGTCCTGGAGTGCCCTGCCCACGGGTTTGTTGCTGTCTGCTTGAGGAAGAAAGTTGTCTACAGCCTCAGCGGTGTAATACTGTGGACAGCTCAGTTTCAGCCTCAAATATGGGATATTTTCAGTTCTCAGTCTCCGTTTCCTCTCACTTGTGTACTGAGCCCAAAGAAGGACAAATTGAGGAACAGTCTTTGGGTTATGTGCTCTGAAATCCTCAGTACTTTTGCTTCTCCAGAGTATCCCTGGTACTCTTGGCTGTATCTAAAGTGGAGGAACAGCAGCGAAGCTCTGTGTGTGTGTACGGGTGTGCCAGAAGCTGATCAGCTGGAGTGGCTGCTTCTTTGTGTGTGTGAGTGTGTGTGTATGCCGAGGGTATGTATGTGTGTTTGTGTGTCTAAGGTTGGGTGCTTAAATGCTTTGTTGCATTATGTTAATTCCTCGGCAGTGCAATCAAATTCATGTCGTAATTAAAGCTGTCAGTTGGAAGGCAAGCCAATCGCCAAGAAAACACAGCATAACAAATGAAGTGAAATGATTCTGCGTGTAGCTATACAATGCTTCACCAGGCATGAAATTAAATAAGTAATTTGATGTTGACATCAGAAATTGAAATGATACCCACTGTTCCTTCATTCAGTCAGACCTGCATAAACAATAGCCAGAACAAATATGTACAACGCAGTCTTTCTCCCCACCCAGCTCCCCAAGTAATGCACAATATATATGCAAAATGGGTATAACTGTGCCTTCCAAGACCTCAAGGATGTAATTTTCTTTGGTACACAATAAAGTAATGCTTACATGAGGGTTACTACATTTTTTGCTCCTGGGCCAAAAGTTCTTCTTTTCTAGAAAGAAGGAGGAAGAAAAAAAAATAAAAAAGGCAGAAGGAAAATAACAAAACCAAACCCCTGTTAATTTTAAGCAAGCGAATTGTGTTTTGCTGATGGGCACCTGATGCAGGCTTCTGCTGGTGGTTATGTGAATATCAAACAGTGTATCTAATGTCGAATTTTGCAAAGGGTTTTGGAAAGTGAAACCGTTACCTCTATTATAGGCACACTTTATATAAGAGATGTAGAACCATCCAGTGCAGGATCACGACTCAGCATGGGCTGGTACAGATGCTGCATACACAGTATCACATTCATCAGTTGGTACCAAGGCTGGGCACTGGGTAGTAGGATCCTTTCGCTATTGGGAGTTATCAAAAAAGGTGAGAAGCTGTCTTCTTGCATAGCCCTTGCTTCAGCCTGTGCGCTCTGTCAACACACAGTTCACAGCACAGCTAACTTAGTCATCCATGCATGTGCAATGCAGTCTTTCTTACTTCAATTAAAAAGAGTTTGCAAACTGTACTGTTCATATGCAGCATGCAATTTGTGAAGGGCTCTCTTTCCATCAAGCAAACTCAAATTCCCTGAAAATGTGCAGTTATTTCTTTTCAGTGAAAGTCATTTGACTGCTGTGTTTCAACTATCCTCCCATAGCCATTGCAGCATTGCTTTTGAAGGAATGGAAATATTCAGTGGGAAATATTTTGTTTGCTCGTTCTTTTTTTCTTCCTTTTTATTGTTTTGTTTTGATACTTGATCCTTCCAAAACTTGAAATAAAAAGCAGACAAAAATTACACACAGATGCAGGATGCAAACTTTGGCGCTTTCAGCCTGTAAAGTAAGTTTCAAAAATTGTGAGGGAAAGAGTGGGACTCAGCTGGCATCTGTACCTAGCTTAAACAAGAGTAATAATGGTTGCACGTGTTGTACTTTGTGATCTCTAGCTTGAATTAAAAGAATTTAAATTAAATGAATTTAAATGGCATGGAGCAGGAAGCAAAATGAGTGAAGTGAAGTGAAAGGCAGTATGTACGACGTGCTTTACCGGGAGAGGAAATGCATTGGATGCTAAACCAGCGTGTGCTGAAATGCGCGCTGTACCAGGTGTCGCAGAACCGCAGTCTGTGAGCCTCAGTGGCTCACAAAACCATGGTACGTGGTCCACGAATGGCACTTTCTAGCTGGAAACAGCAGCCAGGCGCTGTGATGCCTGGGGCTGTGGCAGTTTCCAGGTTATTCCCAGCTGCATGATCACGGGGATGTGGAGGAAAGCAGAGCGGTTGGGCTGAGCCCAAGGATTTCTTGGCCATGTGTTCCCAAATCTGCACTGCCCATTCTCCTGCACCAGTGTGTTACTGCTGCAGAGGTGCTTTCAGGGACGTTGTCGCTGGGCCCAGGTGGGTCTTGCTGTGGATGATGGTGGCAGAGGGAGCTTGAGGCCCCAGAGCAGCCAGAGTGGGGCCGGAAGGGCGTAAGAATTGACTTATTTCTGTAGAGCTCCCCTTGCACTCTGTTACCCAAATCTGTAGACTGCAGATTTCAAGTCTTTCGGTAGCCTCAACATAGAAGATAGAGAGTGTTAAGGGATAAGAACCACATACCTTCCAAATCTCCATGGCAGTTTTGTTTGTATGAGATGTCCCAACAGAGTTTGTTGATTTTATGATGTTGGTATCCTTATGACTGCCAAGGTGATTTCCTCTTGCTAAGTCTTTAACTTCTGATGGCTTAAACTACCTCTCTAAACATCTCTCTTTAGAAGTTCTTTGGTGAACACACAGTAATATTCTGGTTATTTGCAGTGAATTTTGTTGTTAATTTTAAAATTCCTGGCACAATCTATTTCTGCCCTGCTGAGCTCAGTATAAAGTTACCATTAGCCCTTTGTGGAGGTTTGTTTACTTTCATGTCAGTGCTGCACTCCATGGTCAGAGATGGTGAGAATTTGCTGTTAGGGTTTACTGCAACAGAACGACAGAGGAGGAAATTCTGCGTGTGTCCAATGGTTTGCCGAGGCTGGTTCGGGCCGCTGTGCAGTTCCGGTTCATCACTGCAAGTGAGATTCTGCTGAGAAACAGAAACAGGAATTGAGCTTCAGGAGTGAAAACCAGTCATCTGGGCTACCCACTGCTCACTAGGGAATTATCCTCTGCATTTTGCTTCCTTGTCCATGGACTAGCCTGGCTTGAAGTGTTTCGGGTGATAGGGCCGTAGCGTTGGGAATCGTTCACCCTTTAATGTAACAGCCAGTGACCTGGATTAGGACTGAGATGTTCAGGTCTCTCACCATGTCTCTAAGAGAACCTGCTGTGTAATCCCCATTGCTTAGATGAAAAACTAATGAAAAAAACCCCTTTATCTCCTTAATTCCTGTGAATGTAGAGGTTGTGATCATGTCCCACTTAAACTGAATTTCATGATGCAGTTTTTTAAGCATTTAAACCTTTTGATTATTTTCCATGGTAGTAATATTAGTTTTAATTATTTTTATGGGTTTGAGTTTTGAAATCTGTTTCACACTGCAGATATTTGTTGTTTGTTTTTTCTTTTCTTTTTAAATCCTTGGTTTGTTAAACACCGTGGCCATCCAAATGGGAAATTGTAGTGACTCTGTTCTCCAGGAAATGGCACGTTGACTGAAGTGGCTTCTCTGTGCCCACGCGTTCTTTACATTTCAGACTACTAATTATGTTTACAAAATGTCTCATTTTAGAAAAGCACTATGTGTGTACTAACCAGGGCCTTTCGGGAATAAATTGGCAAACAGGTCATACACTGAAAAAGTCATCCAAACCCACCGGGCTTTTTGTTTTGAAGTCAGTCTGCGTTTTTTTTCTTTTCCCCTTCCCGCCTGCCCCTTTGTGGCCACAAAGCTGAGTAGCTGGAGTCCAGGGCATTGAATGTCAGCATGTCAGGGAGGCTGGTTGATGAGTGTCTGTTTAGTCTCAGTGCAGGGCGAAATGCCATCATTAATTCATTACCCAGCTGCCTGTCAAATAAATTGGCAATTACGTCCACCGCAGAAGCTTGGAATTCAGTAAATAGCACGTTACCATCTCAGAGTCGTTGAGAAATGTAAAGGGAAAAATTAAGCAACACTGTGTTTGTTTCAGTAGCAGATGACAAGGGGCAGCGCGTTGGTGCTGTGATGTAGTGATGAAAAGCTTGGAAAGGGCTGGTAATGAGCTATGTGGATTGGAATGTGTTAAAAACCATCACTGACTTTCCGCTTTGTCTTTGTGTTTTATTGCAGAGCTCAGCTCCTTCCAGCTTGGGAACAGGCTACTTTGTAAGTGTGTCTCCACTTTACCACATGTGCCTCTGAACAGCATAGCATTACCTCTGAAACGAAGGTGCCTTATTATATGGAAACAAGCATAAATAACCAATCTCGGTCTGCCCGAGAAGTTAGCTTATCTGTTTCTATTTCCTCTTTCATTAATGCATTAGAAGTAGTATTTCAGACATGGTGGTCAGTGTTTTCCTGAACTAATCAGGTGTCATATTAATTACTACCTAAATTCCAACAGTATTTAATTTACACAGTTATAGCAAGTAAAATGATCCATCATCTTACCAGCTCTCTAATCTGAGAAGGTGGGATCTTGATTTCCCCTTGTACCAATTCTCATTGATTCACAGAGCCCGTTGTGGCAGTCTTGTCTCCTCTCCTGTGTACCACAGTCCAGAGAACATGACACTGGGCTTTCCACCTGTTGGTTGAAAGCCCCGTGTCTCACAGGTGATCTTGGAAAACAAGCTGTAATTGTGCTTGTGCTAGATTCACATTTTATGTCATGAGAAGAGGATCAGGCCCCAGCTGGTTTGATAATTGATCAGTCTTTTTTTTTGTTATTTATTTGCATGCCCCTTTATTGATTTAGCAGCCTATATTCATACCTTTTTGTCTGTTTATTCCTGCATTCATCAATATACCTTTTACTTGCACAGATAAGTTTGGGAGTGAAAATTGTTTTCCAGTCAATCCAATGCACTGTTTATTTTCCTTCAAGATTTGTATTTAAATTGCTGGTACCCTCTTTAACTTGTAACTCACGCTGTATTCTCCAAGCATGTCTTTTCTGCCTTTACCATATCAGAGCATTATGTGTGTCCACAACCAAGTGGGTAAAATGCGGTGAGGCATTGCTCTGTACAGCTCATAGTGTAATCAAAGCCTGCTTCTAACTTCTCATCAAACCCTGGGGAAAAGAAAACTGTATAGTGTACAATTACGTGATGGAAAAACTTCGTGTCTCTCTTGTCAGATTCCCAGAGAGTAATTTTCTTCCGTTAGTACGTGGTGAAATTTAGTCTTTTTTCACAGAGATCTGTGATCCTATAAGAAAGTTATGGGATTAAACTGTGTACTTATGACCTCACATGTAAGTGTAAAATGCAAGCACAAAAATTGCTTAATACCTGGAGAAACGCCGTGTCCTGCTGGATTTACGTTGGACTTCTGCACAGACTGAATGTCTGTGCGTCTGCCACTGGTAAGGTCTGAAGAGAGCATTCTCAATTGTAAAAAGGTTTGTTGTAGTTTTTGTAATTACACCAAAGCCCATATCAGTGAAAGGTAAGTTGTGAAACAGGAAAAAACCTATTTCCTTTTTTCAGCACTTCTCCTATTTTGTGTTGTGTGTATTTTAAAGAGGGAGGGGATGAAGGGAAAAATAATATCAACCTTTGTTTTGCATTAAGACTAAAACTTGAATGTCTATCTATAGTTCAGAGCAAATTGCTTTCCTTTGTCTGGGCACTTAAAATTCAAATCATATGAGCATATACAGATACACTCTGGAATGGGACAAATATAATATGGGATGGAAGGCTTTAATATACATAAATAAGCCTCGTTCTCCTTCTAGTGGGAGCTGAATATGCATGGTTTAACAACAATATTCAGCTTCATCTTTAGGAATCAGAGGTAACAGAAGAAAAGCCATCTGCTGTTCCCTTGCACCATACTGTCTGTGGGTTGGTCCAGTAAAGTGAAAATCTGGAAGGTGTCAACATCCCCTATGCTCCAGCAAAAAGCTTGAAAGTTTCCAGTTCTCCTGAGTTAGGGGTTTAGTACCAAGAA